>JAQIWE010000561.1:0-21134 GCA_034698565.1 Campodea plusiochaeta | reverse complement strand
ATAAATCATTATAATTAAAAATAACAAAAAGATCACATTTTTTAAAACAATCAAACCAGCAAAGAAATGTCAAATTTTATAAGAAAAAATGGTTTACTTTTAGTTTTCAATACTCTATAACAATTTAATTTTTTTAAATGGTTTTAAAATTTCATTTTCTTGATTTATTTTTTAATTTAGAGATCTAAAACTGGGGGGGCGAAAGGTGGTCTTCGCCCCTCCAGTTTTAAAACTGGGGGGGCAGCCGCCCCCCCTGCCCCCCCGGTTGGCACGCCCCTGGTTTCGACCGATCCCAGAAATTGCTCATTCTAGTTTCGTCTGGAGCAAAAACCTTGTTAGAGTTCGTCGAAAACGAGCAAAGAATTTGCCGTTCTCAGCATTTCGACTTTCCATTAAGACGTGACCACGTGAGACCAAAATGTCTGATATAGTCTCGTCTTGTAGTTGCCGAAACAGTACATTAAGCTAATAATTATGATAAGCGATGTACCTGTTGAAAAAAAATCACTCGTTAATAACAATACTGCATTCCCGAGTATCTTGAATTCCGCCAATTTTCTCTGTTTATTACTGCATGCTTTTATTCTCTTATTTCACTACTAAAACATGCTCCATAAACAATATATCGTATCCAATTACTGAAATAAAATAAACACCATTATCCTTGCTTTATTCTGCGAAGTTATTGTATAGAAATAATGATACGCCGACATGTCTACAAAAAGTTTCGAATCGACTTCTTAAAGAGATAACAATGTGACTTGTTAAGACCGCCGACAAAACAGAGGTCATCTTCATCTCTATACCAGACTGTATGGCGACAAAGCTTTTTTCCTTCTTCTTCTGAAAGATGTTTCAATTCAGTAACTTCCCTTCAATTGCACTTCTTACTCTTCTTTTTTATCTTGCTGGAAACCAGAGACGAATGAAAAAGAATGAATATAGAACTTGGGCAGTTGTGGAAGACTATGGTAATATTTACAGTATAAAGGTTGCGCATTTTAGTTTATGATGATTTTCGAATGTAGAATATAATAATACGAATTGTATGTGATTTAAATACGATACTCCAGCACACGTACTTTGTAACAATGGGTGACCAAATTGTTTAAAGTTTACTGAAATGCAATTATTATTTACTCGTGTCATCATCAAGTGTTTCATAAAAAGCATTTTATATTTAAAAATTGTCAAGCAACAGATCATACTTTCTGTACTTATTGCAAGAAAATTGATTGAACAAATTTACTTCTGCTAGTAGATTTTCTGAAATTATACTACTACGCTGTAACAGACCTTGGGTCATCGCCTTTTCCTCGTTGTGAGAATCTACTACGGTGTGAAATGGTTAAGAAAATCTTTCTGAAATACGTTCTACTGTATAAATTCCAAAATATATGAACATTTAAATTTACAACGGGCTATCTATTTTCACAGGAGCGAAACGACTTCGTAGTACTTTTGTCTTGGAGAATGAAACACGCCCAGTTTTCCCCCTTTTCTACCAATTGTAACATACTGTCGACAGCGGTAGAACGTTTTTATGTTCCAAAGGAACTAATGTACCGTAGAGGATTGAGAATTTACTTAAGCAAACATCTTACGTAAGCAAAGAAAGCAAGCTGTATACACAAGTGGTAGAAATTGGGTTCAGTAGAAATTTTATATCTTTTACATGATAATAGCAAGGAAATGAGTCGTTTTCTTACGATATCCACAGTGTTTAAATGAATGGATGATGTCGTTTTATACTTTTGTTCGGTTATTTCTCTACATCTCTCTAAGAAAAAAATATTGCATGTAATCATTTTCGTCGAAAATGCATTAACACTCATTATTGACGTAGTTTATTTGATGAAAAATTAAAATAGGGAGGTAAGATATTCTAGTAGTTTAAATTTCAACGATTTTCATTAAAAATGGTTATTTAGTTTTTACCTCACATATAAACATTTACAATAAATAACGATATTATTTTGATTATTTTTTCAAATAATACATCGATATATTCTACTAACTATAAACGTAAATAATTTACGATTTATCAATTATAAGAATAACTTCGTTGTATAAAGAATTTTCCAGAATTTATTTGCCTATGTTCTTCAGAAACCTGATGCTTGCTGTTTAGCAACAAGACGAAAATTTCAGCAACTCTACTCTATTTTTAATTTTTAGGACCGAAGTATTTAATTGCTGATGTAAGGCAGGTTTACATCTCTTTCTTTTGTGTTTTTCTGTGCAAAGACATTCATGTACGACACAAACAACCCAACAAAAGATCGAATCGGATGTCCAAAAATAGCAGCCAAAACCGTATCACTCTGCTAAATTGCCAAAACAGTGGAAAAGAGCGTGTCTCTAGCACTAATTACTATAACCGGTGACAATGTGAACTTTTCTATTTCTATACACTAGCCAGAATGATGGGCAAATTCCTGGAATTATTCAGCCAGTTGTTTTCTTACAAACACGAATTTCTTTCGAAGTAGACAATACTTTTATCTCCACAGAAAATGTCTAGATCACCTTGCAGTTAATTTTCTTCACCTCAATGAATCTGACGTCAATGAATTAAAAATGAAAGAAAAAAATATTGAAGAAATGTCAAGAAATAGTTGTGAACTAGAAGTATCGTGTCTTTTAATCATTTTTAAGTCAATATTATACAGCGTTGCATATTTTGTGAAAGACACCTCACAGAAAAGATTTCATCGCCGACACGCCTTTTTGTTATTTTTACAAATTGTTTTTGAGATAGTAGAGAGCAGATAAATAATTGAGAATTTGTTTAAAGTCTCATAACCTTTCATACCATATTAACACGTACTTAATATGGCACAATTTTCTCTCAGCACCTGCTTATTGTCGCCACACTTGTGTACGCTGCTTCGTCTTTGTTTTTCACTGCCAGATTAATTGGAGGTTGGAACCGTTCCCAGACGATGTACAACTTTACGTTTTTGTTCTAGATTATTGTCTGCAGAAGCTTCTTTTTTGTGGAAAAAGGGGAATTGTGTGATATATACTATGCTTGGAAATTTTAATAAATAAAAATGCGAGATTTCTCTTTTACGGAATAGAAAAAAGTAATCGAATTTAAAAGATTTCATCTTACTTTGATTTCCTGTGAGAGGCAATAGAAATGTTAGCTTTGTCATACAGAATGAAAATGAATTGTTCCATAATTCTATTTTGAAAGAGCTGAGAATATAAGAGTTATTATATTTTTTATGATTTGTTGTCTTGCAGAAAGCCAAATCAGATTTTTTTTTATTAATATAAAAATCAATAAACATTGTATTATAAAATTGAAAAGTCCGTATGTCGTGTACCATTATAATTATAATAAAATTATCCAGCACGTATTTCGATTATGTAAAAATGTTTCGTCAAGTAGGGTCTTCAATATTAAAGTGCAGAATATGGTTACAATACAACATGGAAACTAATTTGTGGCATATTCGATATAGTAAAAAGTTTGTTAAAAACGGTGATTCACAATAGAGTTGCACTCAGTGAAGTCGAACGTTAAAAATTTTGTAATTGAGATTTCATTGATTGTTTTCCTGAACCGGTCGAGTGAATTAATTTTTAAAATTAAAATTAAATAGCCTCCTGAACCTGTAAGCTTCCATTTCCAGTAGGAGTTTAATTTTCGGCAAAACTACTTCAATATTTGATATGCACATCCAGCAGAATGTTTACTAGTAACAAGTGATCAGTATACGTTGCTAAGTTAATAAGTTTATTATATTAGACATTCAGTAAACGGTTGAAGCTGAGTTAATTTTTTTTTTTTTTTCAGTTCATCATGTTTGATACTGTTCGCGTTGACACGTAAAACAAATAATAAAGTTATGTATTGTAAACCAAATATTATAGTTTGACTCTGTATGAAGTTCCCAGTCTATGTGAGAAATAAATTTTAATAAGCGATTATTATAATGCTATTTTCCATTCATTACAATTCAATGTTGAAATAAAAACACGTTTTTACTTTAAAGCCTTTTCTCTCCATCACTTGGTCCATAACTGTGCCCACACATAATACAATATATCTTGCTTGACCAGTGTGTTTCCTTGACCTAGGTTTCTGGTTAATCAAGATGTACTGTATTGTGTTCAATATCATGTGCAATAGAGCTGTAGAAATAGGATGTCTTTTGTTTCTAGACCAGATGCTGCATTGTGCCACTGATAATAAAACCGTAACTATTGCTTTAATAAAGTTTGATATTTACGACTACAAATAAAAGTTATATAAGGTTTCTCATCACGAGGATAAAAAAATACTCGGAAGTGTTATATTTTTGATCACTTATTGCTTTCATTTATGAGAGTATCTTTAGTATTAGACATGGATAAATGGAGATTGCGCTTTTGAAGAGATACGTTTATCGCTAGAGCGACTTTAAATACAAAATAGTTGTATTTAGTGGAGTAACCGATTTTTCATGTCCATAGCAAATAATTTTATAGGTAATTTTTTTTATATAAATTTTCCATGACAGAAATTAAGTATTGAAATGTATTATTTGTTATTGAGACCGGAACGATACTGCTTTTTTTCTTCTTCGGAATACTTTTACTTTGAGATTATTCCTTTTTATATGAACGGTGGCGTTGTGTATTTTACTGTTTATAATATAATTGACCAGATACAGCTACTTATATCTTTTTAAAAATCCGTTCACTGTTCACTCATTCAGCACTGTTTATGTCTCTATTTTCAATAAAGTAATAGAGAGGTACAAATATACCTACTGTTTATGAAATAATCCGAAGTCAAATAAGTATTATCCTGCTGTATGTATAACAAGAGTTGTTGATATAAGTAATATTTTCCGAGTAGCTTGTCAGTATCATATGTCATTATAGATGGAAAAGAAGAAGAAAATCCATAGAAAAATTCGAAAATATCTTTTATGTTTGCTTTTAAAAATATTAGTGTCTCTTTTACTACCATTTAATTGCTGTTCTCATTACAGTAAGCAGCTTGTTGTTAAAATGAAAGTTAACTAGTTTTGAAAATGTATGGCTTCAAAAATATTTTCAGCTCTTTATAGGTACTGGTGATCAGGTAATTGGATGTAAAAGAAAAATAATATTATTATTTATAAACACAGCTTGCGTTATAATGTTACTATAAAACTAAATGTTTGCTGGGTATTAGCGATGAAAAGTTTTACTTACATATACGTACAATATCGCAGATCTTCGATTGAATTATTATTTATAACATTTATTACTACGGTACAGAAATGCTTTTGCCTATCGTAAGTATTCCAGATTGGAAGAATATCTTCTCGCTTACTACATCTTATAAAATAAATAATAATGAATATTACAGTTATAGTAAACATTCGCCGAACATGATCTTCGAAATTATTTCTGGACCATATTCTGAGTCGCCTACATGCATGAATTCACACTATTATGAGTTTATGACTGTCCTGATTGTTTAAGTACTTTATGAGAACTACATGTTCCGCATTTTTCTCTAAGCAGATTCTAAAATAGCGACGGTTGTTTCTGTGTTACGAGATTCTAGGAGAATATAAATTATGTAATGTTGAATCTGGGTTTTTAGGGAAACATTAGGATTAAAAATATGCAAAATCCTGCAATTTTAAAAAATGTCATAAAGAGTACTCAATAACCTGTGTGGTATTATGTTTTATGTAGAGTAATTTGTGAGTTCAAATAAGTTATGATTAATCAAAATAACTAATTGAAACAAAAATTTGAAATGATTGAAATTTTAAATAATGCAATGTTTCTTGAAAGAACACTTATAGTATTCCTTTTCATAGCATTATGTAATGTATTGTTTTTCAGTATTATAACAACAGCTTTTCTCATTTCTTCCTGTCTCATTCATTGTGAGTTTATGTGAATGCTGATATCATTTCAAACAGTCTCAATCCTTTCGAAGTTACTTTTAATTATTATTTCTCCTTGGAACTGATGAGATATTCATAGGAGCTTTTGTGTTAGTTATATACCAACCTACACGTATTTTTACACAAACGAACGAATATAAAAACCGCATGTGGAGTTCTAGATATTATACACTTGCTCGTACTTTGTTTTGCATTTCCTATGCTCATAATAAAGTATTTATACAAATTAGTAGAAATAAATACCCAAATAATGGTGCATGTATCCTTATAAAATAAGGAGTGGAACTATATTGTAAACTGATACTGAAAATTTCGTGCAAATATTACAAATGTTAGCCGGCTAGCGTCCAGACATAAATATGTATTCATTCGTGCTTGTATTTATAACGTACTTTCCATTAAGACGGTTGTCTAATTTTATACATTTTAAATGTTTAAGAGTAGTTTCCCGTTTTACATTTATATTGAAAGTTTAATACTCAAAGCAAAATTAATTAAAAACTATTTTATCTACATTCTTCTATTTCGAATAATAGAGGCGTACACTCGTACAGGTTTTTCCTTTTAAATAGAACAAATTAGATAATGATGATTTCTTGTAGTTTTAAACATTCGCAATGATAACAGCTAAGATACTTATAAACATAATAACACCTATTCATGATTCCGATGTGAATTTAACTGTTATTATAAACCTATATTCCTTATAGTTAAACCATACTTCAACATGCTTCCATTGCTATAACAGATAAGAGTGATGTCATTCCTAAGACAATATACAATACAATAAGAGAAGAGAGAGAAGGAGAATAATGTTAATTCCCATAATTCTGTGACCGAGAGTGCTCTCGTAAGATAACTTCAAGATCCAAAGTCATAGACTACTAACTCAGACTCCGAATAGAGATGAACGTTCGTTTGGTCGTTTTGTGTTTTCTTTTGGAGGTAGAGGGGTTTTGCTGCTTTCCATATTGATCCTGGAGCATTTTGTGCAGCGTCGTCTGTGCGCATCGCGAACAGCAGCATTGTTGCCTTCTTTATCATTAAAACCGCGTGACACAATTCTATAGAGAATGAAGTAATAATGAAGTGGCATTTTGCCAGAGATGAGCTTCTATACAGTCTCTCATCTCTTCAAAATATGGGGTTGTGGGAATAATAACACTGTATTAACTAACAACATACCACCAACACCAGATTTACACCACCGTGTATATACTGACAAACACACCACATAACACTTCCACATATATGATGAATATGGAGTTTATTTAAGTTAGAAAAATACAGAAACATTCATCACCGTGCATTGTGTTAACTTCGTGATTATATTATATTTATTCTAAGATACAGTTCAAAACTTCAAATGCAAAGTGGAAGATATTTTGTATATAAAAAATATGAAAATTTATTATTTGACATGAAGATTTTTTTTATTGGTATAAGTCTGGATTTTGTATGTGGTACAGAGAAAATTTTCAGATCGAACAAGTCATAAAGCGGAAACAATTTTGCTGATCGGTACAGAATTGAAGTCCAAGGTACTACACATTGAAAATTTTAGCATAATAAGAACGTTCTATGTTTTAATGGTGTTAATAGTCGTTAGGACAGGGGATATAAGACAGATGTTTCGCTTCTTAAATGCACCTAATCATACTTCGTCCGGAAACGGTATTAACCTGTGTCTTTATAAAAGTAATGTTAAAACAGTAAAACTGATATCACATCGTGAGTTTATATGCAGAAAATCTTGTTTGATAATTCTGAAACGAAAACTGTAAAGTGATTCATAATGCATATATAATTTTCTTTCAATTTCGCAATATTTTGTCCACCCTTGTGCGAAATATGAATGAATGGTGTCCCCCCTCCCCTCTCTTCTTTCATCTCCTATTTCTTTCTCGTCCACTTTCCCCTTCATTAACATATTCTCACGAACCCCTTCCTTCTATACTCGTCCCTTCCGTGGATTTCAAAACAGAGGAAACTTTAGTTGTGGGGTATTTACGGCAACCCAATATACAAAGGGATTCTGTGTCGGTTATATATTTTTGAGACATTTTTCATGTCAAAATCTTATTCGTATTGCAGGATACAGCTGTTCGGAATATAAAATAAGAACAGGTCATTATTTTAGTACGTATTAGCGTGTTGCGAGTTTATCATACTGAGACAAGTCAGAGACTGGAGAAACTGGTATGAGGTGAACATTTACTTTTATTGACTTTAAATATGTGGTACTTCCAACTACTCTATATGTAGTTCGGCGTGGGTGTTATTTTCATTATATAAGTGTAAATTTCAGTCTTCTAATTTGGTTAACAAATTCGTTCTCTGATTTCTCTAAGAAACTCTATGAGATACACATTATAGAAAATTTTCTATATACTTTGACAGATAAATTCAGTTACACAAATTATATTCTCAAGAACACTTCAGATGTATATTGTATAGTTTGTAAAACAAACCCATTGTATATAATAATTATATGGATATTAGAAAACGTTACAGTGTATACTATTATAAACAATAGTATTTATGAATTGCAATTTATATTTTACATATCTCTGAAATAGATTAAACTTAAACCATAATAAAAATATTTCTCACGTATATATTTTTTAACTTCTATATAAGTAATTCTTCACAAAAATACATTAGACCCTAGCTGACTTCTGGCAACAAACCACATTTGTTGGATTTTTAGTGCAAAAATGCGTTTTCTTTTTCTTAAAAGCGAGAAGTTAACATTTATCTCGACGCTTACACAAATACATTGCAAGTATTTGTCTCTGAAAATGATGCTGGAAATTTCGTGTCCAGTATTACTGGTTTTAAATCACTGATTTCGTTATGGCGTGTACTAAAGTTTTACTGCTTACGTTATTATTTCACATTTTTGTCACGTTGAATAATAAAAAAATGTTGATCAAATCATTGGAGCAGATAATCGAAGGATATTATACATTCTCACGACCTACAAAGTACAAGTTATATTTAGTTGAGGGTTTACATATAGATTAGAATAGCAGAGTAAGGTAGAGAATTTAATATAATTTCATTATGAAAATAATTGGAGATTTATCATAAGAATTTGAAACTTAATACGATCTGAAAGTACATAGAGAAAGTTTCGATATCTTGTTATAAATAGTCGGTTTGACGTTTGAGGTAATAAGATGTTAAATAATTGTATTAACATTTACTTCTAATCTTCCATTAGAATTATATTCTTTTAAATTAACAGTATTTTATCCTTATGGGAGACTTTTTAAAATTTGTCATGTTCAGAATTTACTAACACTGATTTCTAACCGTTTTCTTCATTTTTTTTATATAACCAAGAAATTATCGAACTCAGTTATTGTGATTTGTGAACTATATTTTACCTGAAATAATAATATTCAGATGATGATAATCAGAGAGTGAAAGATCAAAGGAGTCACCAATCAAATGAAATATAAATTATTACTAGGACGAATCATTATCTATGTTCAGATACTTGCAAATTTCAAAGAAATTCAAACCAATACCATAAACTGATCTATTCGGGATACTATTAACATAATGGAAGAGACTTACCATCCTATATAATTATAGTCCTGCTAATGGTAAACTAAAATTGCAGTTGTATCTGTATTTGAATGTTTAAATAACGAAAATTAAAGAGTTATAATTAATTCGTAGGGAATTTAACCTCTTTCAGAAGGACTTCCAAAGAACTAATATATACTATACAACTTAATTACAAAAGGAAGAATCCGTATCGACATTCTACCTTTTGTGACTATTGAATTTTGAGAGTGAGAGGAGATTGCTTTGCCTTTCTTCATTCAAAGCAGTGCTTCAGTAATGAAATTGAGGACTATGGAGGTTTTGAACCTTTTAAATCAGATAGGTCTTTTACATGATGATTGCATAAGCAGACCAGCAATAAAAGATCGTTCCACTAATTACTTTTACTTCAAATTTTAAACAGTATCGATAGCTTATATGCAATTTTTCTTTTAATTACAAATTCGTGGTGATACTTTATATAATTATATTTAAAATTTGTGTAGTCTACAACACTGTGTTCCTTTTAGTCTAAATGTTTGCAGAAAACGTGATTATATCCCAAAAAAAATCAATTAATTCTGTTTTGATTTGATAACATGTTTGTTTTTGTCAAATAAAATAGCAGTTTTAAAGCTTCGATTATTTTACATCCGTTCGTAATCTGAATAATAATTTCAAAGTAATTTTCGTGTGATGCTGTGTTTGAGCATATTTGTTTCGTACTAATGTACAAGAGTATAAAGTTTACAATTATACCCGTAATTACCCGCATGCATTCAATATGTTTTCAGACCGAATGGCATGGTAGAGATTACAGAGCATTGAAAGTACGAATTCTATTTACAATATATGTATGTAAATATATCAGTATATGAGTTTTAGCAAATGACATAAATGAGTTGATACGATAATGGAGACAAGGTTATTTTATTTCGTGAGTATAGAAATTAATATGTGACATAAAACCAGATAAAGTATGTGGAAGGAAGTAATAGAATTAAGTTAAAGTTGTTTAACGTCTGGCCATCCAGTTACCGTATCACTTTTCGAAGGCAGCATCGGCCCCTCGCCTTTCTTTTCAAACGCTGTCTTTTATATCTCTGTTCTTTGTACTAAAAGAACCCTCCCCCCCCCCCAAAAAAAAACAGGAAAAGGGCTTCGAAAAGTATCATGAAAACTGACAAGTTATATAAGCCTAAAATTTGTAATTCTTTTAGAAAGCAGTGACTACTCCATTCAAAAATTTCATTCATAAAAATTCTACAGTTTATTGATAAACATAGAAGAAATACCGCTCGAGATTCATTGGATGGTAAATTCCCCCCCCCCCTTTGTATATAGTAGTGGCATCATGAATAATAAAAATAGCCAGAATGAAAAGTGTATAATTGTACTGTAGTTCTCTTACAGTTGTCCGTATAGTAATGCAATATCATATAAGACGTGCTATTTGTGTCAGATAGAATAAAATACGAATGATTGTAGAAGTCGGACTCTTGCCAGACTTTTATTGGAAAAAATATTATGCAACCGAAGGAACAAACAATGTATGCTATGCAACTTGCCAAAAGAATATATAATTTAAAAAGAAGAGTCTGAAGAAAAGTTGTAAGCTTTAAAAGAAAATTAAAACTGACTGCTAAATTAAAGACGACATTATACATTAGACCCTGGTGGTTTCGCGGGTGGTTTAACGTTTTATTTTATACAATTTGATATGGTTAGATATCTTTACAAACATTATTTTATGCTATTATTTGCCGGGGAAATTAAAGTAACAACAATTAACACAACAATTAACGTGAAAAAATTGGTCAGAATAGTTGCAAAAATACCCGTAGCTATAATTATACAGTGACGTGAAAAACGTGTTGCATATGAATTTTTATTTCACCTAAGATAAATGAAGATGGAATAAAATTCTGAGGAAACTAACGGGATAATATGTGAATAAAAGTTTCGTCTAGTAATTCTACAATATTAAAAATAATTGATATCGATTTAATTCTCTGTTTACCATAGTAAATTGGTATATATGCCACAAAGTAAAAACATATGACAATACAACAGGTTTCTCGCCGTATCAGAATTCCAAAGTATAAATATCATTCTGACACCTAGTATGAACATTGCGGATTTAAATGAATCTTGTGCAGATTTCATATACCAACAAATATATTTATAAATTTTTATTTAAACTCCTTGTGATCAGAAAAGAAAATTCAGAGTACAATCAGAACTGAATCAAGAAATTATTTTATAACAAAAAATGAATTTAGGATGTATGTTGTATAGTAGGAATAGATAGATAGATAAACAGTTTTATTGAGGCCTAAATACATCCATTGGCGCCGACTTACATATTTTCTGGGTGTGGCAAATTATCAATTTTTCAAACCATTCTAATTCATTCAGATTTGGGAGAAAAGTGCAATATGCATTCAATTTAGGTTATGTTCTATAGCAATGAATGAAATCAATTGTCAAAGACAAGATTGTAGACGTAAAATTTCAATATTTTATATCTATTTTCACCTAAACTACAGGCAATCATTCTCATCAGAGTGAAAATTTTAGAAAGTGAACAATTTGACATATTGAAACATTCCAGGCCGACCGCGAAGCGCCACCATGGTTGGCGCGATCAAAGAAAATTTTGGAGATTTGGACAAATATTAGTAGAAACTCACCAATTTAGACATGTTTAGTCACTTTAGTGTTATTTTCTAAATTTTTGTTACATTTTTAATTTTTCTTTTTTAATTTTTATTATCTTAAGGTGTTTGGGTAGATGGAAGTTTCCGAAGTTTGAAATATCAGTAAAAACTGTATAATAACAGCAGGGAACCCTTATGACTGAATATTATATTGATCATAGAATCAATCCATCTTATTTAACTTTATTTCAAGGCCAACAGTGACCTAGGTCAAGTTCAAATGCGATTGAAAGTTTTTTTCATAGTTACTACATAACTTCGTCATTTATAGATATATTTTACTAATTTTTGCTTTTAATGTACTGATAATTGAATATTCTATGCCTTCTTTTTCAGTTTCATCTCCGTTCTCAATAGTGATTAATAAAATGTACTTTTTCATTTGACGAGCTGTCCAAAAAATATATATTAATTGTATATAATATGGCGAGAACGAAAGTCCGAGCGCAAAATTTCGTTAATTTTCTTTGCAAATAACTCGACTGCAAGCATTTTCCTTCCTTTTTTTTTTTTTTAATTCATGAAAACAGGTATATAATATTTATAAGTGCCTCACTTGAACATAAAAGTCGGCGCGGGTGCCTACAGCCTATCTAATATGCATTTGTTGTAGTTAATATTTACATTAATTTGTACAGAAACAATAACATAGTACAAGGCACGAAAAATTGGATGAGTCGCGAGTGTATAACATAAATGGTTTTGAATTTTCTATGGTATGTTGAGTTGATAGATAAGTCTTGCGATCAGTAAATTAGTCTTCCAGGTTATTAATATAATTATTAATTTTGATTACATGCTGTAAAAAAGCGAATAACATTTGTAAATTATTGGGACTGAGATTAGAAAAAAGTTCATTGATATTTTCTCGTGCGGCATGGAATTCAAAGTTAAACATATCAAGCAGAACATTTCTCTCAGTAATATACATAGGGCAGTTAATGAATAATTATATGAAACAGGTCATTAGAATTATCGAGGTTATAACTGGCATTTATCTTCTTGACCGAAGTATATTTTATTTTTACCAACACTAAATCATTTTTTATTTAGTAGGAATAAATATTGATTATGTTAATATACCTGCTAAACATATTGTATAATGAGGGAGTATTATAAAAATGGTGCATTATGTCCTGGTCGCGATTCCGTAGCCATAATAGCATGTATGTTTCATCTTCTTATTTCTTTTAATCTGAACTTGGTAGATTCTCTTCAGAATTTCTAAACCACTTCAAATTTATTTCCTGGAAACTTTTAGATTGAAGAGTCAGAAGAGTAGATTTTCTTAGTAGACTACATTATATTTATAGATACTTGGATGTTATAAATGTTAGCTGTAGTATCTGATGAACTTTAGTATTTTTATGTAAACACAATATCTCAGCTATAGACATTTGTCTCGAATTTCCAGTTTAACTTATTTCAGAAACATAGAATAATAGATGACAGAAGATTTCACTGTAAAGAACCTTTATACTCTGTTTGTAATGAATAATTTTTTTTATCGAGTTATATATTTTATACACTGATATGTTTTTCCGATTTTAATTCCATCACGTATTACACAATCAGATCTGAAAAAACTGACCATTTTCTTTTTCCTTCAATCTACAAGAAGACACTATAGAGCACAAACAACATCCAAACTTCCCATCTCTACATCCTCATCACACATTCATATTCCTGAAAGCCTTCGAATTCAGGAAGCAACAGTGGTATCGAAAATAGCACCTTTCCCCTAACTTTGGAATTTTCTCTTGCAGGTAACAAAGAGCGAACAAGCGATCTTGAGATCGAGAGAGAGAGAGAGAACGAAAGTTTTGCAAATTCCTTGTCGTTGAATTTCTTTATGGCGGAAAGGACTTGTGACGACGAATGGAGGAGAAGAAGATACAAGAGAAGTCATCCTGCCAGAATTTCATCCTCTCCAAAGCGATTTCTTCTTGCCTGGGAAAATGCTACACGTTCCAAAAGTTCGTGTTTTCCCTGAGCGTGGTGCATGTCTCATATTATATATGCTTGCCCTGTTACTTCTATACCACCAAAGTATTATGTCGTAGTGCATTTCTCCCTGCAGCATTCACGTCTTAACCCTTTCTGCCATAAGGAATTTCAATAACGACTCGCTGTATACATTTTTTGCTTCAGTTTGATGTCTTATTACATCTCCCTTCCACTTACCTGCTGCATATGACATCTACACGGTTAGTATGTAGTAACCTTCTTTTTTCAACCATACAAGCTGTTGTTTAATCGTATGTATATCATTCCTAAGTCTTTTTTTTATTTCAGAGTTGGAAAATGAATGTTTTTATTTTATTTTTCTGTTAGTGCAGTACTGTATAATGTACGTTTTAAAAGATTTGGTAGGTAAATAATACATTCGGATAAGTCACAAGTTTAATTGTAGGAAGTTATAATGATCTATTTATATAAGGCAGCAGTAATAAATTAAGGTATATTATTTATGTGTATGTATTATTAGCTTATGCGCAGTAATACATATACATCAGAATAATATTACTTATTTACTTAATTATCATATAATTAGTCGTTGATTTTAGCAGATTGAAAAGATGACGATTTCATAATAAGCTGAATATATTTTTATATAGATTTAATGTTGTACGTGACACATGACGTGTCAGATGTTCATTATTACATCTGGTATTATTACATTTTTGACATAAATTTAAGTTTCTTTCTCCGTTGCAAATATATATTTTGATCTGTAAACAGGAAAACTTTTAAACCTTCCAAATAAGCAAAGTTTGTAAAATATGCATTAAAACCTAAATATATTCTAATGGTATCCTCCAGAGTGAAAAGAGCTCTAAATTGAAATGGAAGGACCAATGACGTTACTCTTTCATCTGGGTAATATAATTAGAAAATATTGATATTTCGTTAATTTATGGCAGTTTCCTATACCTATAGAGGAATATATCGTCATGCTGTTATATTACAATGTTATAAAATTTACTGAAGTTTACCATTTGTAAAATATCAGAACTTTTAAATTTAATAATGGAAAATGCAAAATGAATTTGTAATTCTAGTAAGGTTGTATAGTAGATATTGTCAATGTGTTCCTAGTAGTCTATATACTGTATTGCTACAAGAAGGCTAAGTTTATAATGTTTTTAAATAGATATTTTAGTCTGTTTCATCAGTATTACTTATAAATTGTTGTCATCTTTCTAGTGCTTTTTAATTATAAACAAGGCTGTCAACATATTCTGAAAATTTTCTGTACCTGATGGGGAAACTATAATCCTTTCTGGTCAAAAAGATCATTATTACTATTCATTGTAAAAAATTAAACAATCAAAAATTAAGTAAATAACGTCTATACAGTACGATAAATATCAATAACCAATTCCGAATCATTGTATCTTTGTTTAAAAGCTGTAAAATCTTATTTTCTCGGCGATTTTTCTCTTTCGGAATTTCGCTTACTCCAGGATGCTTAGGGCATTATTTCCGTCAGTTTGTGTACATATTGCCCTGGAAACATAAATCAATCAGCCTTTTCTAAATAGATTGCTTTGTCAGTTCCTTTCAGACGAAAGTTAACAAAGGTAACAACACGACTGCATTGTATACCTAGAAAAAGTGATGATCATGGATTTAGGAACTTTTTTATTCCAGAGAACGAGTAACGCTAAATATACCTAATTTAAGAACGAACTTTTATCCTTTAAAAGAATAAATTTGTTGAATCTTTAGTCTTCTTTTTCCATTAAATGTAACATAATTATATTACGAGATAAATAGTTAACATGAAACAGAGGAGATTTTTTTTTTTTTTTTTCGAGATTCGGAAGCCCTAAAATGTAAGTTAATAATGTTATATAATATGTTACATGTTTAAACATTCGAAGAGTGCGTTCAGCCTTATTAATATTCTTGAAAGTACTGTGTTTGGTTAGTTTACAAATTTGTAACTGTCATTTACTTCGTACATTTTAAATTAGAACACGTAGGACAAAAAAACGAGAAAAAAAGAGAAAATAACGCATGTAGTTTCAGTTTCTTCAAACAAACACGTAATAGCAGATACGATCGTATAATGTGTCTGAAGAAGAATTGTTTCTGTTGAAATAGAAATGTTTCCATCAACTGGAATAATATCATTTTAATCATTATTATTACGATACGGGTAGATACGGTATGTTTGAAAGCAATTCGGATTTCTGTTTATGTATTAAGTATATTAGAACCAGGGCTTGCAATCGGACTGTTTTTTCAATCCCGGGATTTCGGGAGCGAGATTTCACCAATAAAATTCTTATTTTTTTTCAGCCTTGAAATATAACTATATGACTACTTTAGTTTGGAAAGAACTTCGGAATCTTAACATATTATACATTTTTGGAATGGGCAGAAAACGAGGAGAAAGATCGCGAGTAAAACACGAGAGTAAACAGTAAAAATAAATTAAGTTGTGGGAAAATATATTAATTCACTACTAATGTCAGAAAAAGATCGTCGAGTTTTCTTTCTTTTGCGTATTACGCCGAAACAAAACACAATAAATGAATTTCAGCTGAATATTTGAAATCTACTCCTCAATACAATAATTTTGGTATATAACAAGTACAGTATATGTCGTCGTAAATGCTGATGTTTTTTAAACGCGATCTTCATGTAGACCATCATGTGGAAGTAATTGCATAAGATGTTCGGAGAAACTTTCGTTAATTAATTGAACTCCGACTTATTTTCGTAATTCGAAAGCTCATTAATACACACAAAGGCGTCATGGACACTCTATCTGATTAGTTAAATTTATAATATCCAGAAAAATAGGTAAAGATTTCGCTTTTCTCAATAAAAATAGTAAATATAAAGAAAGAACGTCTATTTTGTAATCCGGGATTACGAGGATGTCAATCCCGGGATTTCGTGATCGTTATTTTCTCCGGAATCCCGGGATTTCGAAGATTGCAAGCCCTAAGTAGAACTGTAAGAAAGTAAACCTATTTTCTGTATAAATGATGACTTTTTTGTTCGAACATTGGAGTTCGATTTTCTGAAATTTTAATTTCGAATTATTATTATTTCAAATAATTTAAACTCAATCTGTAGATTAATATTATAAAATTCATCTTCAGTACAGTGAACTGATCTTCTCGGTTTTGTTTTGTCAGAAATAAAAAAGATCTTAATAAATTTGTGCACATAACTTTAGAGCAAGTATTTTTTTTCCGTGTCAAAGACATGTTGCAATAACTTTTGTATCTTCTCTATATTTTATTGATTCAATTGTCTGTCCAAAACTCTTATTGTAAAGAAATTACACTTCTTTTTGCTTTGATCTTGTCTCTGCCAAAAAATAGTTTCACCGGAGATACGGATTTATAGGGTTGACTGCTACACTGACTTTTGCAAAGATGGTGCAGAACACACAAAAAATAAAGACGAAGAGAATTTCTTGTACATATAGATGATCAAAAAATGGCTGCTGGATGTGTAATTCATATTAAAATGGATTAGTAAAATTAATTTAAAAATTTGGCTTTCTTCCTGACACCAGGAATATTTTTTTTGGAAAGTGACTCATGGAGATATGATATCAATATTGGAGAAAACAATACCTATAACATTTTCATTTAGCTGCATACAAAAAAATTAGGAAATTTTTGAACTGTGGTAATTACTTTTATTTTTATGCATAGAGCAGCAGGCAACTGGTGCAGTGATACAATATGACCGTACATACGTTGGGTTGAAATTTATTGTGGAATTTTTGGAGTACAATCTTCTGAACTTCCTTTTGTAGAAAAGGAAGATCGTACCCATGAAGCGCACTTCAACCACTTAGCTTTTAACTTACTTCCTGTTTAATTAAAATATAGTTTTGGATATACATTCCTACTTAAACTAATATGCTCAGAAATTTTAACAGCATATTTTGGAAATCCTCAATCCTGATTACTGAATTGTAAATATCTTCAGTTGAACAATATAAATTCTGGATTAACAATTGTCTTTTTGCATTTTATTGACTTAGTTGAAGTAAAGCTATGCATATTATACATGAAAATTCTTACTCTGTACTTGTATTATACAAGTTTCGAATGTGACTTGGTATAGAGTAGAATATCGTACTTGGAGGACAAAGAGAAGAAATTATTTTTTCCATCTTGAAATTCTCTTTCGTATATCAATCTGTGTCGAACTGTCATGTACAGAAGCTCTTATTTTCATATGCAATTCGTTGAGATTTTATCTCCTCCGAATATAGAAAGATATCGTTATATTGAAACGAAAACTCTTGGAATATTCTGATAAAATGTGTCTGGAAGAATTATACAAGAGAAACTCTATCATCACACTCATCGATTTACTTTATATATCTCCTTTAATGTATCTGTGTATGTGATTCGGCATAAGTATAGCGGATTTATATATTTTTATTTTTATGATCTTTCTTCTCTTGGTCATTTGACGTAGAACTGTAAGAGTATTTGTGTGAGCAAATCCACTTTTGTTGTGAAAGTGATGTGACATTTCGTAAGATGGAAGGAGTTGAATCTGTTTCCATTGCCACTCGTCTGCTTCATTCTGTACGCCATACGGTGTCGTGTCAATGTTGGAGGAAGATACGTTAGCAGAATAGAATATGAACTACAAATCCCAGCAAACTTTTTAAATCTTGTATTCAAACTGGATTCCGAGATAGATCACCTGCATTTACGGGATAATAAATGGTGTGATTTTCTATGAAATATTTTATAGAATCGAAATATTAAATAATTCAGTGTTTCAGAAACATTTGTTCCTCATAAGATATACGACAGGTTGTTGTCTGTTATGTACAGTATAACCGAATGACCTAAACAGCACAGAGAAGCTTAGAGTAAGGAATACCCAAATGAATGACAATATATTATTTAAAAAAAGGAACTGGTTTTGATAATGGCTGGGTAATAGTGACTAAAGATTGATTGTTGCTACTGACAGAAAATTAACTATTTTAAACTTATCAAATAGGGTACGATATTGCAAAGAGTGGTTGAGATTATCCCTTCTGACTGCAGAATTGGAAAGCAAGTGACTTTTCAATAATAATAACTGTTTATAGTTACTAAGAAATTCATATCCGGAATTAACTATTGGTCATTTGTGGATATTGAGCAAAAACTGACTATAAATATTGACAATAGTATAATAGACTAGCAGAAAAAGATGTGCAAGTAGATTATACTATATCGCTCGGGGAAAGAGGAGCACTTTATTTGTATGACTGAATATTTCTACTTTTTTATCGCCGTGAATCAATTTTTCAGAAATTTTCTTTACACCTTTCCAATTCGTTTGGCTTCTAAATGATCCACAGGAAATGTTTTTAAGTGATTAATACTGGCATTTTCTGCACTTTTACATAGAAAATTTGAAAAGGTTTCCTTTGGAATATCAGATATGTAATATCATACTCTCATTATATAGGTGTATTAAACATACATTTCGAATTCAATGTACTACTTGCAGTAATATTCTACTGTATCGAAAATGTTTTAATTGATATTACTCATCACCACTTGATTATTTCTCTTTCAAAAGTCATGTTCTATTTACTACTTAGTAATGAATTTTACGAAAATACTTTTCACATTTCCTTTTGGAGACGGTGACATTTTCCAAAGTGGAAAACCAAAGTGAATATCAGTGAAATTGGAAAGTGTCTGGCGGGAAATTAAATGTTGAGAGAGAAAAAGAAAGGACAATGCACATCACTTGCAGGAGACGGAAATGAGACCAAAATTAAAAACGTCTCAACATCTCTTATTCACTTTCCAACAGCGAAGAAAAAAAATGCTCTACGAAGAACTCATCTTTGCAACAGTGTATTCCAATTCTCCCATCGAAAGTTTCGCACCTCGAGCGCATGCCGTCTAATAATTAATATTTACGTTACGTTGTTTAAATATACGAATATCTTCATCTCGGTAGCAACTTCCCGTTTGCAGTTAAAGTCAGCTTATTCGTTTATAACATAACGATAATTGTAATAATGTATTTTGCAATAACATAATATTTGTATTTTCCAAGGACATTGAAAGAGTCTCTACTTATCTCCATTGCTGAAAATCGACTGAGTGTTACGCGCGTGTACAGGGCTGTGCAGGTCCTGCAAGTATTGATCTTTTAGAATGGTAGTGCTGAAACTTTCTATATGTGCTCGCTATTCAAAGAGAATGAAGGAGGTTTGGGGTTGTAGGAGGACTTTCAAATACCGACGTTGTTATGGAGAAATTAATTAAGGAATTCAAATTTAATTGCTGTTAAAGATTACTTTCTATCCGACTTGTTGGTTTTAGGAGATATCGCATTCTAAATTATACAGCATCTTTAAGAAATAGTGAGATGAGTTGAAGGGATGCTGCGATTTTACTGGAGCTTTTTCAAATTGCAATCAAGTTATAGAGTAAATATAGAGATAATATAATTTGAAAAGTTCCTGTTGTTGTCTGATTTAGCTCTTTAAACAATATAATCTCATCTCTTAAAAGTTATCCATTAAAAACATCTCTACAAGAAAATAATGATCAATTTAAAAAACGAAATAAACTTTGTTCGAAACTGCTGTTTGTACATCTCTTGGGAAAACAAAATCGTTGACTAGGAAAAGTTTGAAGTTCATTAAAATATTTAAAAGGGGATTCATCTAAATATTTCCTCTCAAAGAATAAGGAAAGAGAAAGGGTGGGGGGAGGGTGGAGGTCGCAATTAGCAGAATTGTTTTAAGCAAGTGGACCGACAGTAAGGTAAAATTCCACTTCCAAGGCAATGAGGTCTGGAAATTCGCGAGCGACCAAGAGAATTTGGAGAGACGAGTCCACCGTTTTTGAGGGAGGGGAGGGAGGAGTGAGAACGCTTGTGCAGTCAAACAGAAGGGGGGGGGGGATGCAAGAACTTTTGCTTTTCCTTACATAACACG
>JAQIWE010000560.1:0-21156 GCA_034698565.1 Campodea plusiochaeta | reverse complement strand
ACATGAAAAGAAAGAACGAGATATTTTATGAAAATGTTACAAATTCTGTCTAAATGTGTATTTTTTATTTGTTAAAACAGACAAAAATCTTATAGAATTTTCGCTTAAAATTCCTTGATGTCATAAAACACCTTTTTAACTGCGTTTCCCCATTTATTCTTTAATGACTTATATAGGTAGATATAACCCCAAGGTACGAAATGTATAATATGCACTTCTGTTTGTGATAACATTTCTATTTCTGGGTAAATATGCTGTTAAATGATTTTGTGTTAAAAGTACCTACTAAAAATGAAAATATATATATATATATATATAGTTATGGTTATGAGAACTTGAGAAGCCAAAAATAATTGCCAGAAGATTAGTAAATATCAGTGTAAAAGCTAAAATGGGTAGGTTTTCACTGCAAATTTAAAAATATTGTTAGTCCGCGCCAACCATGGTGACGCCTCCCCGGAAGGTCTTCAACTTCACCTTATTACTAGATCCTTTCCTCTAAATTCAGGTGCCCTAAAACGTACGTCCCTGCTTATGAATAGCTCACACTACTGTACTGTGGTTCATCTTCCCGCACCTCACATTATGCGTTTAATTCTTAACTGATGACGAATTTTAGAAATCAATATTTGTGCCATCGTCAATAAAGACAGTTGTTTTTTTATCCATTTTCATGACTTGTCTTAACAACTGTTGCCACAATATATTTCGTTTGTTTTATTACAGTATATTCAGAGAATTCGATATCGTACAAAGAAAAATCATTTACATGAAACAAACATTACATTGTCTATTAATTCATGATATTATGATAAAAGTAAATTTTCATTCAAATTAGTTCACACTTCATCAT
Source organism: Campodea plusiochaeta (assembly GCA_034698565.1). NCBI lineage: Eukaryota > Metazoa > Arthropoda > Diplura > Rhabdura > Campodeidae > Campodea > Campodea plusiochaeta. The sequence goes on along the minus strand of JAQIWE010000560.1, from coordinate 20,303 downwards.
TGAAACAATCGACAGCAATAAAGAAGTTCCGCCAAGTTTTACAATTCAAAGTTTAAGTGAATTTCTGTGTCTCCATATTCTAATTTAATTTATTGTCATTGGTAAGTCTTTTTATAGAAAGATAGCAGCGCAATTAGCTTTACAATATATTCTATTAAAAAACAGACATTATTATTGTTGTTTACAATACAGTCAAGTACTCGTCAAAAGTTCTTCAGAATATTTCGTGCTATACTAGATATAGTTATAAACCTTGTGACACTTAGGCACTCCAATTCGTCTTAGTGATGGAAGTTTCCATTATCTCATCTACCACTCGTATCCAGTGTCCTGTTTTTTTAATTTCTCATATGTCACACCAGATAGTGGCAGAGCTGGGCAGTTACTTGATGAAAAAAATATTGTTACCGTTACATTTATTTTCTCTCTCTTTCTAAAAAAATGTAACTGGCTACCTGCAAAGTTCCACATTTTTATTCTGTTACATTCAGTTACCTTCTCCTGTTTAGTAAAATATAATGCGTGCAAGGAGATAGAAAATTCAAGAAATAATGCTTTAGTAACTAACACTTTGTAATTTAGAAATATAAGAGCATTATTGAAAGGGGAATTGTTAAATAATATTTTTCGCAAGATATAGTTATATATATAATTAAATATATAAAATAATCGAACAATTATTTTTTGAAAGAAGTTCATATTGATTTATTCTGAAAGAAACTAGACTTACTAGTTCCTTTTGAGGAATCATAAATAGTTATGCATGTAAATATTACAGCCCTTTTACAAAATTAACGACTTACTTTAATTTTTTAATAAAAAGTACCTTTTACTATTAACGCATTATTTGTTACTCAGTGTAACATGTTCGCAGTTGTATCATGTTCCTACTGCCAGGTTCGAAGATGGTTTGTGATCCCTCTTTTTCTGCGCGAATAAAACTAGTATGGAAATGTATAACAAACCTTTATTTTTAACCTTTACATATTGCTGACATGTATTAGGCTTCAATCCTAGGATGCGTACAAAAACCATACCTATTATTAAACTGAATTCAATATGATTCAATATAAAATGAGTTACGTACAAAATACTACACTAAATTCTATGAATGAAAAGTAAACTAGAGACAACAAACATACCTCTGGATAGGTTTGAAAGTAATCACAAGAGCTTGAAATCAAATAGAAGACAAACTATTTCATTTAATTGACTAGAGGAAATTTCAAGCACTTGTGATTTTAATAAACGTGAAGATTTACAAACGAATGGTCTGAAATATACAATACACCTAAGAAACATTTGAAGCCTTTTACAATAGATAAAACCTGTAACCAGTATGGAAGAAACAACTTTTCTCACTTTACTGATGATATAAGATTTCTAGTAAAAAGACGTAAATATACACTAGCATCACACGTATACTCAAATTACAGGCCAAGTATTATCATAATGAAATAAGAATAAGCTACCTACTTAACAAATTATGTTCAAACTCTAAAAAATTAGAAACACTTGAGGAAACACAAACTCTCAGATAACAATATTGAGAAGAATTAAGAGATGAGTTAACTGACTAATAAGAAAACTAAATGCTTTATCTGTATGAACAAACTTGTTAAATAAGTAGCTTTATTATCATTAAAACACTTGAAAACTTAATCCATTAATAAGTATTCAAATGTTACCAATAACAATACATTATTAACGTTATGAGAGTATTGGCCAAATTGTTCGTATCACATACTGCAGCATCACTTCTACAAAAACAAATTCCATCTATAAAGCCTTTTTTTATTAAAGCAAATTGGTCATGTCATTGGCTCCCTTATAAATCCATATTGATTTTTGAATTGTGAAGCACCGTTGTTACTAGTACTGGAGCTTTCTTTTTCTTCTTGAGAGGCATCGTCTTTCTTCACTGCTTTATTATCACTCTTACAAAGAAGAATATCTTTTAACTCTTTGCCCATCTCTCTCCATACAGACCCCTGAAAAGAACAATACACACTTCAGTAAAAATAAACATTTTGTTAAATATTACAATAGGTATATTGTTCAATTTTATTTCGCTACAAGAAACGATAAATATTTTTAAGATACCAGTAGAAGTAAAACGGATTCATTCCAACTTCAGTGGTTTTGGAATATATTCTTCAAACTACTTCGTCCCTTACTGAATTCGATAACAAAAAGCAAATGGTATAATTAAATTTACATTCAGTGTGTCCTTAAATGAGAATGAAGTTACAGAACACATTGGCACGACAAACACAAGAATGAATACTTTATTAATTATTGCTGAGATTTTATAACATAATTATAATATATAGGCCTTTATACATATTTCTTTATACGATTTAGATTTCGTTTCTGTCACAAAGTTCTTGATTGTAAGTACTGCATAAATTATATTACGAAAAATGAAAATCAGAAAGTCATTAAGGAATATTTTATTTTTTCGTTTCATTTACTTTCCTTTGAAATATGTGACGTATTTCAAAGAAAATAATCGAAAAAGAAATGTAAAATATTGGTAATTGATTTTCCTTCATTTCTCCAATTAAACATCAAAGCTGAACTACTGGTTTCCTTATTATTAAACTTCAAAAGGAAGAGAAAAAAAAGCAATGAAGACAAATAGTATTTGTCCGTCTAAGCAAGGTACTGTTGTTAAACTTCTTTCGCTTAACAAATCATTATTATTTGCTATAATACAGAAGATGGCGAAATAAAGATTCGATTATGACGTGCAAATACAAATATTCTTCTATAGGAAATATGATTGAATTATGACCATAATTATGATTTGTACAACTTATTTTACCCGTAAATGACCTTCAACAGTTATGCAAAATTAAAAAATTTAACTGAATTGAATTTGAATAGTTTCATCGTTTCCTAATAATTTACAGTAGAAGAACTGAAAAATGAAGGAAATAATTAATAATTGCAACTACTTATGTCGGATCGGAATGCAGAGCTATCACAAATACTCAGTTTAAAAATATAAATACATTTTCTGCTCCACTGCTGAGTAATAAGTTATATTATTCTCGAATGCAGGGATGCTGAAATATATCGCTTAATTCCCTGAAATATATATTCAAAACACTATTGAGATTTTCGTAATATATTATAGCTTTTCGAAAACTTTCGTCTGTACAACACCTCAACTGACTTTTCACATTTTATAATGTCATATCAAAACTCCAAAGGTAAATGTACTTATACTATTCTGTCATTATTATGTTTTCCGTTTCTGTATGTAAACATAAAACGTTACAAGAATTGCTATCAGAACTGTGAACACCATTACGACATTACTTATGTTATTATAGTCTACGATGATCGTATATGACACTGGAACTTTCAAACCACTAACTGTTAAAGTATTTGATATACACCATAAATCTCAGAAACAAAATACATCATAATATTTTAATCTTAACAGTTATTAGAATTAATAAAAACATGTGTCATACTTAAGTACATTAGTTAGAAACGTAAAAATATCGCCGGCATGAATGAATGACTAAATAAAATGAAAGTTCAATTAAACATATCAGAGTATGGAAAATTGTATGAAAAACTTACTTTTATTTCCCATCCTCATTAAGGCGCAAGTTACAAAGGAAAATTATTATTAATTCATTTTGTCCAATAAGATCAATATTATACACTTTGTACTATTATGTAAATAAACAACTTTAAATACCATTTCTCTACATTTCCTCTAATATATAATATAAGAAAAAATACATAACACCTATAATTCTGAATATACCTCCAAATAACGGAACCACAAATTGTAGAAAGCTTAAAAAATGCACTTACATAATAGTATTGTGTATGAAAGCATGCAGAAACACTATGAAATACACAATATATTATATCAATATGAAAAACATACAAAATTGTTTAAATGTATTATGAAATGTGGGATTTCAGTTATTTTTCTAATATTTAACCATAGTGGTCATTACTTTGTTTATAATTTCATTTATTTTGAAAATATTAAAGAGTATGTCATTATTTTTATCACGGTTTCCATTCTGCTAAATGCATTCGGAAGATATACAGTATGTACAATGCAGAGAATGCACACAATGTTCTAAATTGTTCGCCTATTTATACGAATCAACTTATGCAACACGAGGTTGAAGTTTCAGTTTCTGAAAAAGAATAAGGACAGTTCCTTTAAGTTAGATGAAATCATTATTAGAAGCAAGCAGTAGCTTTTCCTTTCAATAAGAAGAAAATCGAAAAATTTATTTTCAATTTTTTTTTTTATGGAAAGTAAATTATTTACTACGATTATGACAGTAGTTTCATGGTATGTCCACTCTGATTAATGAAATGTAAGATTATGAAAGAAACACTTTTCACTATTATAATTAAAATTTTACAAAATTGATGTTTTTGATATTAGGGGATTATTATTCAGAATAAAACTGATTGCACATTATATATTTTCAATGACTTCTATAGTGTGATTTAACCTCAAGACTGAGACTGTCTTTATTTCTCCATAACAACTGAAGATAGAGCTCTAAAAGTTCTAAATTTAAAAAGATTATGTCTTTTTACATAATCTGACCAACTTGCAGCATCATGACACCTGTTTTATAGGTGTACCAGCACTTTGAATTAAGTAACCATCATAATCGCCTCCAACCACGAACCACTCAATATCATATGAGTTCAAAATCAGTATACGGCCATTAAATTACGTTTCCACTTTAAGAAAACTGTAGTACAGTGAGCAAAACAAGCATTGAAAATTGTAAGACACTATGGAAGTCACTTATGTAATGTACTGGGTCCCCCACACACAGATAACGACAAAATTGTCCATTTTGCATGTAAAATAATAGTGATTAACTTCTTTGGTCATGAGGTCCTGTCTTATGCTAAATTAGTGGTCTGTAACACACAGTAGTACCTGGGGGATGCTATATATTAGTTTGCCATACTGTACTGCAATCTTAATATTTTAAAAACTTAATTTAATGGCCACATACTGATTTTGAGCTCATATTATAATAACTGGATGGTGGTTGGAGTCGATTATGATGGTGACATAGTTGAAAGTGCTGGTACAGCTATAAAGCAGGTGCCGTAATGCTGCAACTTGGACACATTATGTAAAAAGACATGATCTTTCTAAATTTTGAACTTTTAGGGCTCTATCTTTAGTTGTTTTCGAGAAATAAAGGTAGTCTCAGCCTTTATTGACTGGCCCTCGTATATTAAAAAAAACTGTGAATTTCCAAGTCTGCTTTAACTTTTTAACATATAAAAAATTAATTACTTTTGCAAAATTATTAGGTACTATCATTATGGTTAAGTAATATCATTGAGTAATATCACTTAGCTAAATAAAAAAGATCCCGTTTTGGTGAAGTTTAAAAAGTTTTTCTTTTGTGAATATTTTGAACTCCTTTCGTCTTACTTTCGGGATGCCCCATTTTAAAGGAAATTTGAGTACAGCAGTTACCAGAACACGACACAATGTCGATACAATTAGCTGCACACAACGATGTTATAACCCTATAAATTAACATGCATCATTGTTAAGAAATAAAACCCACCTTTTCTTCAATTGCCATTTTCCTAGATTTCCACACAAATTCACAAACCGCTATAATACAGGCAGCACCCATACCACCTAAAAGTACTACGAACACACCACCCACGCTATCAAGACCCAACTCATTCGCTGATACGTCAGATTTTGAATCATCATCCTGGATGAAAGAAAGAGGTGTGTTATTAGAAATTCTGCTTGGCTTGGTAAAGTTACGAACAATTTGTATAGGAACATAGCAACAGTTTTAGTGAAAAATTGACAAGGAAGGTTGGAAAATGTTTCTCCGAATTTGTCTATAGTCGCAGTTTTTGTTCCGTAATGTTCTGAATTTTTAATTAAAAAAAAGTCTCATTAAATACAACATATTGGATTATTGTTATATTTAAAATGAGAGAAGATTGATGATAAAATCTAAAACAGGTGGATTTGGAATGCAATAGCATCAACAGAGATTCACTCGATAACCGATATCAAACTCCCATTAGGTACGCATACAATAACTGAAACCTCAATCCATACTTACTATTTGGAGATTTCAGAAAGTTTTTCAACCCAGGTAACTAGATTTTTGGAAAATTGAAATACCGTAGTGCTGTGTATAACAGCAGGAGTTTCAGTCTGTTACGGTACTGGAAAACCTATAGTTCGACCGGGCTTATATTCAATCTCAGTTCCTTACTATTTCCTATATTATATGAATGAATATTATTTGTTGATCAATTTCAGCATTATACTTTATGTACTGACATTATATAAAAATTGATCATGAATAGATATTCTGAGGTGTGATAAAATATTTCATTTCTTTTTTATTTTGTATTACTCTAACAACATATGAAGTGATATTTGAAATGATTAATAATATTGTTGTATACAGTTGTGACTGATTCCACTTACTTTACATTTCCCTCCTCCTCCTCTTTCTTTCCACCATTTATTTTTAAGTTGTGCTAACATATCTTTCTCTTGAAGTTGTAATATAGCACCACTAATGATACCAGTAAATGGGGAACCTGAAACACACAATTCATTATGTAAAATACGTAAAATATATGTTCATGACTCAGAAAACAAATAATCACTTACATAATTATATGGAGACAAATACGTTATAATTTTTCAAAATATAGTACCTATCCACAAGTTTTGCAGTTTCCCAAATAAATAAAACAAATATTTATTGAAATAATGTTAAATTCATAATGAATCTACCGTCCAACCATCTAATACTTTTGTGGGATCTTTATAAATTATAATCAGGCAAATATAAGGCTTGGTTCCAACTGGTAATATCAGTGATGGTCCCACTTTCCATTCGACTGCTTAGTGATTACACACTCCATAGTCGTAGTTTTAGTAGCAATATACGTAATTACGTAATACGTATATAATGCCAGTCACAAGGAAATTTCCATAATTAATTACATTGTTACAATATTAAGATTAGTACCGGTATCTGACAGTTAAGTTACACAGGTTACAGTTATTAAGAACCACTCATGCTAAAGAAAAGATAATAAAGAAAATTCAACATTCTAATTGATTCAACGGATTGATGAACTTTTAAAACTGGTGACGATACTATCGATGAAAGACATTTTGTTCTACTATTAATGATAAATAGGTGAAAATTCAATTATACCATGCAAAAAGGTACGTGACGAAGACATGTCGAAGAATTCATTCAAATATTGTACAACAACTACTAATGAACTATTGCAGTTCTGTCTGCAACTAAATAATAACAACGTCGGATATACTGACATATATAGTATGTTACAACAGATTCATTTAAACTTCTAAGTGCAATTCTCCAGGTTGATTGCTACATTATATAGCATACTTTCGGTATACGAATGACTGTGCTATGCTACAAAGGAGTTGTCCGTGTGGAAACAACAATAAAAATGTATTTGCATTACTGTTATAATTGCCGAAAATTGAGTTTGCATCGTGTCTACCTCATTTTTCGAGATGGGTAAATTTTGAGCACTGCCCACATATTTCTTTCCTTCTAAATCGATATTTTGAAGATGAAAAAAAATCCACTTTCATCAGCACTTTCAACTTTCTAATAATAGAATTAAACTGCTTGTCACATCTTAGAATTTCTTTTTACCTGGAGGTAGAGCAATGCCATATCCTTTATTATCCAGAAGACCACCAATCTGATAAAGATTGCAATCTCTTTCAACTTCATAGTCAATGCTGGTTGATTCCATGAAGAAGGCATATGTTCCTTCACCTTTTTGTACTCGTTCACGACCTTCACGATTCGATGAGGTAAACACTGTAGGGCGAGTTGATTCCATAAAGGAAGCCATTCGTTTATATGTTGGATTAGGTGAGTCCTGGAATTATAAATAACTCAGTTAAGAAATCTTATTAAAAGAGAAAAGATCAGCTCATGCAATATGCAAATCAACTAGAATTCGAGAAATAAAATTTGACGTTTAGAGGAGAATGCCAAAATTACATAAATTACGATAATTATGTTATTTAAATATCATATTGAGTTAACAATAAAATACAACAGTTTATCATACCAATATACCCATGGAATAGTTCTATTCTTCCTTCGTTTGAATGACAATCAGATAGTATAGTTTGAACATTTAATTAACAGCGAGAGTAATAATTATATTCAATCATGTTCAAAATAAACTAATTCTCAATATAAATCCTATTTCAAGTTCCCGTTTCTGTTAGGGTATAAAAATAAATATTATCGTTCGCCAGTGAGAGTATTACTCAAATTAGTTCCATACTTTTACCTTACTAGAAAATTATATGTCATTTAGGACAAACAAAAAGTATGTCAAAATAGAATGATCTTCGAATAAGTTATCTTCCCAGTTTGCGTCTTATTGTACTTAACAATAATTAATTCTATTTGTTGAAAATAATGTAATGTCATTTTTAGATCATATAGCAGTAAAACTACAATACACTTTTCTAAGTATTTTTTTTTTAACAAAATTAAGTCTACAGTTTCTTCGTAAATGTCCTGAACCTGAACATAATTCGACCTTGTACGTATCAGCAAGTTCAGTTTCTCCAACTTACCCTGAAAAAAGCCCACGTCGTGCCTCCTCCTAAAACACCATATTTGATTTTCATTTGTTTAGCAAGATCTTCAGCACTCTTAATAGGAGAATCCATTCTTGAGACAGTAAGAAAGGCAGCTAGATTAGCAGTGTAAGAGGCTATCATGATGAGCGTAAAGAACCACCAAATACCAGCTATCATACGTGTGGAAACAGCTCTGGAAACATGTTTCATGCATATTTTACAACACTGTATTTCAAATCTTGTAAATGGTAATTTCTTAGGTAAAAATAAGAATGTAATATTTTATTTATTTCAAACTGGAAACTACCAATTGAAGTAATATTTACGATTAAGTAAATAAGCAAGAGTTAATAATTATTATTGAGACTATTTATTATACTACATACTACTAAGCACTGTAAAATAATATTTTACTCTTACTGAACTACTGTATGTGTAGTCATAACTGTATGCTGAATGACAAGATTATACGCTGACTTAAATTTGTTATTTTGTATTTGTAAATAAATAAATAATAATTCGCACAATTTTTGTCAGAGAAGAAAAATGCCAATTCATGTGAGTATCTGTCATCTAGTTATTCCTGAGGACGAAATTTTGCACTTTGGTTTTATAACCTATCGTTAAAAATAATATACGAGTAAATATAATAAAAAATTCACTTTCATTGATTGATTGCTATTTCAGATATATATTTTCATACATGGTATTATTGATGGAATGATTAAAACTTAAGACAAATCTTCATTATTCTTGAATTCAATTCATAGAGTTCTAACACGTAAGACAGTACTTTACTGTTTAAGTTTCTGTTATTTCACATTACTCTCTTGATCTCAGATTGAATTCTACTATGGAAAGTAAACAGTAAAATTAAAGTGCGCAAAGAATTATTAACAACAAAATTTATGATGATGACTAATCAAACTTAACATTAATTAAATAAGGAATATTCTATTTGTTACCAATAAAAAAGAAGATAGGTATTATTTCACAATGCTACATAAGTCAATAACTGAAAAGTCTATGGTGTTATTAGTCAAAAAAGCTCATAACACAAACAGAAAACCAGAAAACAGAAAGCAGCTCTCATGCGGTAAACAGTATATGAATGGGAGGAATTGAATATTGTTCATGTAAAAAAATACTTTAGGAATATTATTTACTTACCTAATAACAGCACATAAGCGACTATATTATCTTCTGCTTGTAATTTATTCAAACTGAAGACTAAACAATAAAGAAGGAGAATAATGCAACGTTTTTAGTAATAATATTTTGTAAACAAAGATTGAACATAAATGTCAAATTATGCATTACTTCGTTAATGCCATATTCATAATCTTAATGCCAGTACAGTAAATGCAACAGTCTAATCTAATAAAGCACAATAGAAAGCTTTGCAAATAAAAACGTCTGACAAGAAAATCTAAAAGTACTAAATAAAAAAAATCTAACAGAAATATGAGAAGACAAAATTCATTTAGACTTATACAGTACAATAATATGCTGCTAGCGAAACAAGGAAACACGAACAGGGATGGTTCCTCATCGAAACATTATAAATAATGAAAATTACTGCAGAAATCGAAACATGAATCAAGGAACCACCCCTGCTGAGTGAAACCTCTGTTCTGAAAGTCGTTGATAATAATCTATTAGATTCTCTCTCTAGACAGAGCAGTTCAGACTATAAATCTTACTTCGGAGCAATATCTGAACCCTGTTGCATCAAAGAGCCAATGGTGAACCATAAACTGTTTAATAGATTGAACTGGTTTTCTAGTACTTCTGGCTCATCATTGCATGGGTGGGGACTATCCCATTCATAAGGACTAAACCTGGAATAGAAATGTCCAGGTATGTGGAACACACACAAACAAAAACACGCCACCAAGGAAAGAGTAAAAGCTCATAAAGCTTTTTATTCATACAATTACTTTGAAGTATGACAAATATCAGAGAATTGTTACAATATCTGTTTGTACATTTTCATTTTAATACATTCCATCGACCATGTATAAAAGCAGATATTGTACTCGTCAATATATTCTCATGCATCAAAGTAAATTGTTTTCACCAAAGTTCAATCATATCAGTAAATGTAACGCAATGCTCGAAAGAGAAAAAAAAATTGAAAACATAAATACATTTAAAAAATGTAAAACAAAAAGAGGAAAAACAAAAAAAAAAAAAATGCACAAAAACTCAAAAAGTGTATTTGTTCGTATAAGTTGTTTAAAATTCATTGCGCATTGGCTGATAGAAAAAAGGTGGTATGAGAATGTACAAGTGTAAATGGGTGAAAAGTCCATTCGATAATCTCGAGAAATGAGGTGGAGAGAATGTAGTAAGAGGTGCAAGAGCAAAGAAAGGTGAATAATATATTTGGGTATGAAAGCAACATGGGTTCACATCAAACGCGGGTAGAGGTCTCGAGGGAAGAGGGTAAGATCCCTCTTACTTTGGAAGAACATCACAACCCTGAGCCATAAGAGACCCCATGGAGAACCAAAGGCAGTTTAAAAAATTCAGTTGGTTTTCTAGTTCGTCCGGATCTTGATTGCAAGGATGAGGACTTTCCCATTCATACGGAGAGATCCTGTAATATTTTACACCAAAATAATACTCAGTTTTCTCCTGTGGGAGAATGTGTTCTGTTTAGTTTTAAATGTTTAAGATTGGGAGTAATGTTGTGATTACTTTGTGTTTATAATGTAATGGAAATGTGTATGTGTCTACGATCTGTGAAAAAAGGAAAGAAATTAAATAAAATAATACAAAAATAAGAATAGAACAAAACTTTTATTATCGTGTAAGGAAAAGATATTAAAGAAAACTAAATTATAAATTATAGATAAATACATTTTCTTATATGATTCACATTTTTATAGTATCATAATTGTTCAAATTCAATGAGATAATGAAATCAGACTTTTTGATATACGTTGGAAACTAATAATAAGTTCAAAGGTATCAATATTGAAACCTAAATATTTCAGAAACGACATAATACATTGTTGAGTTTTTCGATTTTGAACTATATTTTTAAAAAGTACAATGGAATGTACAGCTACAGTCTATGTCACAATAACTCAACTGCTTTACTGCGATGAAGTACGCAAAAGTGACTTGAGATTGATTTATTTTCTTTTAATTCTATTTTCCAATCGATTAAGTGCGCAGTCTGTTGTCACTAACACTTCTCTAAACATAATTAAATTTCCATGCCGTCTGAATGCTGTGGTGTTGGTTACATTAATGTTACACATGTAATATTCTCTGGAAAATGAAGTCTCTGGGAAGATTTATGGTGTTACTAATGAGAAAGTTTACATAAACATTCGATGAAACCCAATTTCTTTAAAAAGACTCGGACTACTTTGTATTAAGTACTGTATTTATATTAAGAAATATAACTATTCAGTTACGCTGAATTTGCACTGCATCTTTAGCTTGATCTAGTTATTTTACAGACAAAATATTAGATCTGTTTCTTCCTTTTTGAAACTGAAAATAGATAGACATTCTATGAATGTTTCTATAAAGTTTAAACTGGTGGGCCTACCTTTATTCTTGAATGATTTTCTGTGTTATCGTTTGTAGATCACCAGAATGATTTTCGTATTAAGATCACATTTAAAACATTTTTATTTTTAGTACTTACCTGGCTAAAATAAATAGCAATATTGATACTCCCATGTAAGCTGTGGCCATGTAAATCCATACATCTACTGAAAATGGTTTAAGAAAAGAAAAGAGATCTGGTGGCTTCTTAGCGGCTTTTCGATACAAAATGCTAATCCCAAGATTCATAAAGGGCATTGTGAAATCAACCACTTGCTCCCGTTGGTAATTGATAGTTAAATCTGCAATAGCTAAATCAGCTTTCTGAAAGAAAATAACAACATAGTATTAAGAATAACGTCATTCAAAACTGAAACTTCCTGCAAAAATCAACTTCTGTGTTTTCAAATTTACATTTTCTAAATTACCCCCATTCAGTTTAGCTTTTCTAACTTATACATACTGTACCATCATAACATTACTATAGTAATTCAAAATATATTTAAGCAAATATACTACTGTATATAACTAATCATTTCTTTATTGCTTTTGAAGATGGTACTAAGATACTGAAAATAGATCTCATGTTTTAAATCTTGTGAACTACCAATTACAAGGAAACAATAATTCAGAAAAATAGACTAATTAAAAATGTTCATATATCAACCAGCAAGATCAAATAATTTACAAAGTAAAATCACAAAAACAAGGTAACATACGTGTTCCAATAGCTCTCGAATCATTCCATTCCAAGTTCCAGTTGAAGGGTCATAACTCCCATGCTTCTCAACAGTATATATGGTGAAATTAAAGTGACATAATTCAGCTATCATTGAAATTAAGTCTATTACATAACCTTCGTATTTGTCTACACCTTCGAGATTTTCATGTCCTTCTCGTTTTCCCAAGTAAGGCATGTCCTAAAAGGAAGTTTAATAATTAAACATAATACATAAGCTAATCTATAATTATTATTGCTGATTCTTCAATAAGTATTAGTTTCAAAATATAAATGTCAATTCATAAAGATCATTTTTATGCTTGAATCCTTGAATTTTCTGTAATTCAGTTTATAATTACTTTTGTACAGTGTTGCAATAATATCATGAAAACTACACTAAATGAAAGTGGAAGAGAAAGCTAAAATTACATAGAAAATGTTTAACGGCCAATCTATTGCTATTACTGGTCTAAAAAATTGCATAAGCACCTATCAATAAAATTAGACTTACCTCTCTTGATACTACTCTGAGTGTTTTATTTTGTAACGTTTCACCAATGCTTGCTGAAACATCTGATGCTGTTTGTGTGAAATTGATTCCATCTAATGACCATATACCAATTTTCTGAAGGCCTTCACGACCAAGTTTTATGATATCTAACTGAAACCTAGTTCTGAAACCCTGAGTGTCGAAACGAACAATACCAGTAAGTCCTTCAATTTCGACCTAAAAACATAAGCAAATATTTTATGGTATGTCTTCAGGAATTAAATCTTTTTTAAACTGAAATTTCCATATTCCATAACGAGTTCATTTTCTACGGAGTAATGACAGCAGTTATGCTGTCTAACTCTAATACATAAACAAATAATTATCCTTTATCAAGAAAGAAATGCCATATTGCATTAATTTAAGCCATAAAATTTACGAAAGCTAAAAATTACTAAAGGAAAGAATTTTTGTAAAATTATGTTTTCAGAATGTTTTAATGATTGAACACATTTTAACCATTTTATGGTGTAAATAATGATAAGCTAAATTTCAAATTCTCAACATTAAATTAAGCAGCCTATACTTGTAATTCCAGTTTCGATAGATAGTCTAACTTGTACAAGAGAATGTACAATATTTTTCCAAATTTTCTTTCTTGTATTGCGCTTAAAAAAAATCTAGCAAGCAATATATCTCACGATCCCGTTTTCTTGAATATTTCATTGCTATCTTTTACATTGACGTGGTAGAACCTATCGACTTTTAGTAACATCTCATCTGCCAAGTCAGTTGACATATAATGTTCTCATTATGGTAAACTAAATATTGAATAAATAAATAAAAAAGAACTCACTCTCTTCATGTAGTTTATCAGACTCTGTCCATGCTGCCAAGTGTCCGGTCCGTCACAACTGAGAGGCTTAATATCAATTCTTTGGCCATTGTCCAATTCACTCAGAGCTTTGGCAAAGTGGTAGACCGCATCATAGATCAATGCTGTCTCCGTCTAATTTCGACAGGATGGGCGTGGAAAAAATACAAACATATTGTAGGAAGACATAATCTCTAGCTACAAATTTCTATAATGGGGTTTCTGTCTCAATGATTCAACCACCCTCTTGAATTATAGCTGCCCAATACCTCAACAAAGAATATCTTGGGTTGTTATCAAAAGGAAGAGATAAGTGAAACATTATGGATTCTACTTATGATAATGTATCTATTCTTCTATTCATAAGATCTACTCTAAGATTTAAATTGCCATTTCAGAAATAAATCTTTCAGAATGTTTCGATGATTTGAATCATTTCTACTTCTGAAATTGATTAAATTGTTTAAACATCAAAAGCATCTGGCAAATTTATATAATTCACTGCCCATATATAAAAATGTCTGGTGAAATATTAATTAAAAATATAAAGAAGGAAATTTCGTAATTATGTATTATACCCATGACATCGTTCTACATGTGACTTAAACTGCACAATAAGTTAATTATCAGAACGAAACTACCTATTTTTAGTAAGAACATATCCGAAGAACAATATATTAAATGTCCATTTATGCCAACAGCCAATCGTAACTTCAAATACTTCTCAAGAGTCATTCAAATTCTCAAATAATGTGATTTATAAAACCAACATGCAATAGTTAAAAAAATATGTGAAATCTGAAGAAGGGGCTATAAAAATTTATATAAGAAAATCATCAAATTGGTATTTATTGAATTAAAGTACGCTGAATTTACCTTCATGGTTTTTCCAGGAAATTCTAAGATGCCTCCTCTGATGTGTTCATCCGTATTACTTTCCCAACCTTGAATTACTTGTTGGACATCTTCCTTGTTTGGATCAACCAAACGGAATGCTGTAATATTTGTACCTCCATATTTGAATTCTTCCAAAGTTACAGTGTGAAGATCCTACAAGATAATTACTTTTTAAGTACAGAAACTTCTACTGAAACTGAAACATCAAGGAGTTATACTTACTAACGACGTTATTAGGTAATTATGATAGGTAGTCATCATTCCAATTTGTTGAGCTTGTTTTAAAATATCGTATATCTTCTCTGTCGTGCAATCTAGGACGATATAATTCTCTGCTCTTTTCTTTAGTTCTTTCAACAAAGGTCTAAAAAGAAAGAGGAAGAATTTAAAAGAAAATGAAATTGTAATAACTGATATCATATTCATCCTTCATTATTTGAGTTCAATATTATTAATAAATACGTATAATATTCAGCGTATCATTTTCCCCCGTTCAGTAAATGTGAGAATAATAGTTCTGAATCTATATCCAGTCAATAAATCCCTGTTTCACCATTACCAGCGTGGTAGATTTAAAGAACGTCTCAAACTGAATATCAAGTGACAGCAGTGAAAAGAGATGAAGTTACGTGTAGCTTAGTCGTGTGAGTTGTAAACTTTTTTCAGAGAATTAGTAGTTAATTTTTTGCTAAGCAATATATTTATTGTTACGCTAGCCTTATTTTAAGGAAATCAAATATATACAACACTTTGAATACACTCGATATTTTTCTTCTCAGCGTTACCAATGTGCCTTTTAAAAAGAAAATTGTTTGATTGTTTGCATTTGTTTCAACTATACTGTATTTTCACCACAAATATGACCAACGGCTTATTTGTATTGTTTCGATGTAATGAACAATATTATAACTATATGGAATCCCCATGTATGATCAGCAGAGAACACAAGCGGAAAATTATCTTGTAAATTCATATTTTATGAGGAAAATAAAATTTTAATGTAATATTTCATATACTTTTCTGCGCAGTTGAAATATGTGTGTATTGTGCGATCGTAATTATATAAAGTGCAAAAGAGACGGAAAAACAGCAGTAAATATAATAACAAGGCAATTAGATCAGTAACACGAATAAAATGCGAATTTAAAGTATAATAAATACGAATGCATAGTGTCATTTTTTTCGTGCTGAAATTAAAATGGCTGATAATTATGTCATCATTCATTTCCTTCATCACTTGTTAGTTATTATCGTATATAATACTACTAGCAATAGGAAAATTCCAAGGAAAATTAACCTATAGTTTTCCGATAATAAAACAAATAATCTACTATAATTATTCAATAAAGATGAACATGATTATTATTCTGGACGTATTATGAAACAGAAACCACAACTGGTAGATAATTATGTGTATAGTTTAGATTTATTCACACAATTATTTGTAACTAACAGCAACCTCCCATCTTAAAACAATTATATAGCTGAAAACAAATTAAAAATAATCAGTATAACAGTAAATAATATTAATGTTATTAATACTTACAAAGACAAAATCACAAAATCCCCACCACTATGATGTGTAAAATGGAAAATATCATCATGAAAAGTTCCCTTTTTAGGTATTTTTCACATTATTGTCGTTATGTAGATGATATCTTTTTCATATGGAAAGCTGATAACACCAGATTACAATGTTTTTAAAGTTTGTAAACCTGTTTTTTTTTTTCAGCGGGGCGAATCGTTTTTTTTTCATATACGTTTACCATTTCACTTTTTTTGTTCTCTATTCTCTATTATACTCGATATCCCAGAAGAAATATAAACTGTAGTGGAAAATGCGATGCACAACGCTGAAAAAAGGGTCTTTAACGCACTACACATATTTCTCAGGTTCACAATTGAAGGAGAACAAAATAATTGTCTTCCATATTTAGGTACTGTTGTAAAAAGAGTGGACAATACAGTACCTTTTGAAATTCATGTAAAAAATCAACAAAAAGTAATTGTATAATCCCTGTCAATTCTTACCATACAGTACAGCAAAGGATACCACTATCTAAGATGGAATATTTCTATTGTGTGTTTAATTGCTTGCTATCAATTAATTTAGACAAAACAGGATTTTCGAAGTGAGTGTACTGTATGGTTATATATGAATACAAATCAATGGAGAAAATATATTATAAATGTGAACTGCCCTGAATGAATTTATGGAAGAAGAAAAGGATGTTAAGAATTGAATCATCACTAAGAATGAAAACATTACCCAAAAGTTTCGAGCATGTCATAAAATATTCATTGATGATGACATTCTTTCTTCTTGTATATATTCAACTACATGTTTTGATTGTGGTCATAAATACATTGAACAAACTCAACGAATCATTAAAATTTAGTGCAAGTGAAGGTTTGGATATAGTTGTAATATGGATTCTAACCAAAAGTACAAAAAAAAACTAGGGAAGAAATATTAAATAAACTTGTCTGCGATATCTCTGAGCTTATTAAGCCTTTTATGATTACACAGCACAAAACAGATTTGCAAAATGTTGATGTACTATATAAATCAAATAATTTCAAATCATTATATTTTCTCGAATTGTGTTTTATTTATAAATATCAAAATCGTCTTGTAAATTCCATCGATCACGGATCAGTTGGTAATACTGTAACTGTGTTGGAGGCTCAGGAATTACTATCTATTTGACCTTTAGTAACATTTTGTAATTT
Organism: Campodea plusiochaeta; assembly: GCA_034698565.1. Taxonomy (NCBI): domain Eukaryota; kingdom Metazoa; phylum Arthropoda; class Diplura; order Rhabdura; family Campodeidae; genus Campodea; species Campodea plusiochaeta. Next base: position 2,356 of record JAQIWE010000560.1, on the reverse strand, counting down.
TGCCTTTGTATAATGTATAGGTATTGATAATATTAACATCATTAATACTGTGATATTAGTTATTTTTAATTTGTTTTAGCTATATAATTGTCCGCAGATAGGAACCTGTATTCCGAAAATAGTCACAAAATAATTGTGCAAATAAATCTTGGTTATAGAGATATAGACTAATAGACATATCTACAAATTGTGTTTTCTGTTATTATAATTATATTAGAGTCAATTGATAATTATATTTGTATTGACAAATATATCGAATATCAAGCACAGTGGTTATGTTAGGTAACTTAGAATTTGATAGTGGGGTGGAATGTAACAGAACAGTTATTAAAAATTTAAAATATTCACATATTTAAATCTGAATATGAAATAAATCAAAGATGGAAGCAGAAATCTCTCAGATTTTAACAAATTAATAATAAAAAAATGTATTATAATTTATAAATAAAACAGCTAGTGTAGTAATTTATTAAATCACCTAATTTAATATAATAAGGATATGACACGTTCATTGAAAAATATTTCGACATTTAAACTCTAAAAGTGGCTTATAAAAGTGGCACCTTGTGGTGAAATCATGTGTGAAACTTCAAATAGTGTAACTTTAAAGTTTATTATCTTCCACCTACTCTACCTTTCTTAACCACGCGCAAGACCCAAACGTAATAGCAAAGGTTAATTGCCTCACAGAATTAATATATAATAGCTTATCATATTTTAATATCAAAGGAATTGATCCCTTTTAAAACCACGATATTGCTTTCCAGGTACTTAAATATGTTTCATATCAAAGCAACAACAAAAGAAAATCAGCACAAAGAGAGAAACAAATCACATTTCATTCGTTTTTTCCCAACCTTTGTAGAGCTGTTCATTTAATCCTATAAAAAGATTAGGTTTTGATATTCAGCAATTGGGAATCATGCTGCTGAAAGAGTTGGAAAGAGTAAAGTTTGTCTTATCGATTTCTCAAAATATCCTTTAGGGAAACATCTTTTTCCTGGTCAAAGGAAAAAAGAAAATGCGATCAACGTATCATTTGCATATCTTCTCTTTTTTTATTAACATAAACAAAGAAATACAAAAAAAGTAAAAGATGCTATTTGAGTGCAAAAGGCGTTATTTGAAAGTTACTTCAGGTTTGAGGCGGAAACTGTAAAAGTATACATTGCAAGTTGTTGGTAATTGGATATATTGATCATTTCATTTGAATTTTATCAAAATATTTAGAGAAAAAAAAAGTTTTGAACAATTTTAATCAAAGAAAGTCATCACAGGTTTTAGACCTGATATAGATCTAAAAAGTGTGATGGCTTTCTTTGTTATAAAATAGTCATAGATACGAGAGCAGTTTGATAAGTAGACAAGTCATATAAGTGACATGTAAATTGTAGTCATATATAACATTTCCTGTACTCTAAAGTAAAGGAAATGTAATTCATTCGTTGTGTACTGAAGTGTATAATTTTAATAACGAATATGACATTTCAACCCGAAATGTTGAATTGTTTGTATTTCATACGCTTCCAAAGAAGACAAGTTCAGTACTTTGGTATCTATGAAAAAAGTAAGACTATGACAGTAGGAAAAATCTGTTAGACACCTGACAGATAATAAACTTAAATCTCAGAGTATTCGCTTCTTTGTTATATCCAATTCTGAGTAATTTCATGAAAAGATGGTAAAGCAAGACACAAAGTTGAGCACCCTTTTGTAAACCCAGATGAGAAAAGAGGTGAAGAAATGATCGAAAAATCTGTTAAATCACCTTCAATGATCTAAAATTCTTAATCAGATATGTTTTGTATAAGAGCATGTGCTGATCTCAGCAGAACGTGCTCTGATTTTACACAAACATTTCAAAGAACTTTGAACTTTGTGCACAATGTATGCAGAGATTGCTGACATTTGACCTTAAAAGTTGTTAAATGTAAGCTTTGTTGCTGAGTTGTAATAAGGCTCTAATGGTAACCCAAACGAGTTTTTGTACCAAATTATTCGTTAGATTTTCCCCCTTACGTCTCAGTTTTTTCCAAGCGGCAAATATCAAGGAACAATGCTAGTGATTACTGATTAATGTAGTAAATGTTTATTTTGAAGTCTCCTAATTGTATGCTGGAAAACCATTAAACTTTGAAATCTTGCTAAATACGCAGTAGTGTATTAATTTTGTATAATTGTAGAAAAAAATAATTATTTAAATTTAAACTTAAAAGGTGCAAATTTCTCCATACTTATTAAACTTCCCTCGTACATTTGCAAATTGAACCAAACATTTTACAATGATTTTGTGACAACAAATATTTCTCTACCATAGCATGTATCAAAACTGATGCTCATATTTCAATATTTGTAC
>JAQIWE010000559.1:0-21162 GCA_034698565.1 Campodea plusiochaeta | reverse complement strand
CCTCTATGCAGGAATGAATATAATTATTATACCTTTCCTAATGCATACCCACCCACTCCACCACAACCTCCAACTAACTAAACTACCCCTATATAACAAGTTAATACAAGCCTTTTCCTAACAAGCTAGCATCAACCTATTCCTACTCTCTATTCCTACTCACTCTCTATACTAATTATATTGTGAAGAATACACTTTTACTCGAGTACTGTAACGTACGTTAATCATTGATAGTACAAAATCTTACGTTTAGTCATTCATTGCAGAAAAGAAAACTCTTAAAAATGTTCGTTTCAGAGTAATTTGAACTTGTTTTATATATTTGCATTTTGATGTCAAACTGAAGAAAATAGATTTGCAATGAAACAATTATTTTAAATTAAGTTATTAGAAGCTCTGCAAATGAATGTATATTATAAATGAAATGTTTTTAGATGACTACTTTGCATTGGAAAAATAAGTTAAGAACGAGAAAAATTTCGGCTCAAGTATGACTCGAACCCACAACAGTATTGTTTTATTAGTAAATCATTTCGACAGCATCAGTTTCTCTATAACTATATATAATTGTATTTGACAGACTTCCTTTATAAGTCTATAAAATAAACTAATTTATAGTATCGTTATAATTATTAAATATTGGTTTCCTAAAACATTGTTATTGACCTATGGTCTATAAATCCATAATTTTCCGAATCAGTTAATTATATTTTTGATGACTTTTTCGTTTATAATAAGAATTTATATTCTTAGAATAAAAATCTATTTATACTGTAAAAGAATGTGATTAAAGTGTACCCCGAAGATACGATTTTAAAAACCAACAAAAAATTATATTTCAGTGAAAGTGTCTTTTAAAAACTAATTATGGTATCGTGTATAATGTTCATCCCCAATTAAAATTATTCTGTATCTTCTACTCTATTGTTACTGCTACATTATATTATAGTGTGTTCTTGCTGTCATAGCAACTTCTGCAAAATGCTTTAAAAATCATAATTCAAAAATTTAAAATTAATAAACTTCTCAGCTGAGTTCTTATTTCTTTACGTAAAATCTTCCATTAAATACTATCAGAAAGTAATCACTTCTTGATACCATACTATATGGTTGCTCAGCAGAACCACAGATCGTATAGAAAAAAGTATTGCCTTGCTACTAGTATTCTTGCCTGCATAAGCAACAATTGCATTTTATTTTCCATTCTGCGAAGAGTTATAGTATCATTAACATCCTATTTTATAGTACTTGACTGTGTCATTATATAGTGAATTATAAGAGTCTTTATAAGCTAAATGGCTTATAAGTATGGAAAGTACAGCACCATCCAGGTTTATAGAAGGGTTTTGAAGCTCAGTTAGCCACTTTTGTAAAATAATATTGTGATAAAAATATATTTTTTTTTTTGCTTGAATCGTCAGGATAACGTTCAAGTGATAAATTGACACAATATTATAATTTTCATTAGTTATAAATAGATATGATTTTGTTTAATAATCGAAAATGATAGTGATAAAACATCGAAACGATATTTTTGGCTTAGTGACAAGTAACAAGTTATTATGGAAATGACGCGCTATATATATATATATTCCATATATCCATGCAAGTTTTTTTTTTAAATAACGATTCTCAGATCTTCAATGGATATTTCCGAATCATAGATCTAACAACCGAAATCTCAATTGAAATCTTACCAAGATGGGTAAAATAGGTTGTGGATTCCGATAAGGTGTTGAAATCTAAGTTTCTCCATTTAAGACTGACAATTCGTAATCGATTTCTTCTTATTGTCTTCGGTTAGAAAGATCAGCGAATCGTATCATCGGTCATTACGCCAAGTCAAAGGAGATTTGTAACAGCGAAACACTTTTTAGGCTTTAGCTCAAAGAAACTGTACAGAAAAAAAAAACTTATGCCTTGTACTCCGTAATGCTACATTATATTACTGAATTAATAGTGTTTCTCAGGCTAGAAGTTTCTTGCATAATGTTTTGGTAATACGGTCTCAAATTTTTTTAATTTTTAACTTACAAACTTTAGGGTAAAGACTAAAGTTTGTTAGTTGAAAATCTGAGAAATTATACCTTTTTTTTTTTGAAGTTTAAGACCGTATTTTATTACCAAAACAATATTACTGAATTATTGTTTGTATCGCGATCCCGTCAAACAATTTTATATTTGGAGTTATTCTATATCAAATTTAAATAATTATTATCTATTTTAGAATAATTGGTAGTATGAACGATAGTAGAGGTTCTTATCACATATAGAAATTGAATGAAATACCACTTCTCTACTTTTGGTGTTTAGTATTATATGTTTCGAAGCAATCAAGTTCAAATATTCCATATTACTTTCATTGAATGTTTTGAGTTTATGTATTTTTTATGTTTACAACCTTATATTTTATCAAATTATGTCTACTGATATAGATGCTTCTTCTTCTTCTTCTTATTATTATATATTTGTCATTACTTAAAAATATGTTTACTATTTCTATTATATTATTGAATCTATCGTGTATTTTCTGTGACAGGGTTTATCCCGTTGGAAATAAAGAATAGCACTTCATTATCAAGAGCCTAAAATCAAAGACACAAAATCAGGATTTTCTAATTTATTTTTTGTATCCTTGATTTTAGGCTCTTCATAATGAAGTGATATGCTTCGAAACATGTAGAGAAAGATAATAAACACCAAAAGTAGAGAAGTGATATTTAATTCAATGTGTATCTATATTATAGTTTAATATGTTAAAAAGTTATAAGCAATGTTTTCAGCACCACTAATTTCTTTCTTTCTTTTTATTTCAGGTAAGACTTTCAACTTTGTGGTAACATTTGTGTAATTATGGTAACATCCCAATGATACAATGTAAGGTCAGATATCTCTAGTGCTATATTATTACTTCTAATTTATTCATCATGTTTTGCAGAAAGCGGAGAATATAAATTGTGAAATGCAGCGAAAAAGTTAAGATAATTCCTTGTTGTTCTCGAAATAGGATACATTATTCTCGACCTAATTTAGAGATTTTCCTTACTCGAGTTTTATTTTGACATACTCTTCATATTTGAGGATTATGAGATTATGAAGAAAGAAAAAAAAACACGATATCCGCTAAACCGTAAGAACGTATATAGTATGAAAATTGCTGCTATATATACTGTCTTGATTGTAAAAATGCGTTTCGTCATATTTTTTTACGTTCCTGCCTTGACCTTTGAGGTTTTTAATATATTTAAAGAATTCATCTGTTCTTTTATAACGTGCCTGAATAATGTACAGTAAGATTGTAATTGAAATAGACCAAATACACATTTTTTTGCCTTATTATTTGAGTAATACACACTTCAAGATTATAATTGAAACAGGGTAAGTACCATTTTTGACCTTGACCAGATGAAGCTGGTATTTTTACAGTTCTTAGTTATTACGAAACGTTGAAGTTATACTGTCTAAAATGAAATGATAATATTCATAATTTAATATTCATCATGAATATTCCACCATGTCAGTTTATTTCTCATCATATAAATAGCGCGACTGTAATGCCACAATTAAGTTTACCCTTGAAGCACTTTTTATGACTGTCAATTAAAAGTAGTTTATGATGCAGTTATGACGTAATCGTTTAATTAAAGTAATTATTTAAGTTTCCGTATTAATACTAAAACTGTCTTTCATGCAGTTTTCTTTTTAAATTAAAATATTTAAGTTAAGAAAAAATTAATGCAAAAGCTGCTGCTATCAGACTGGAATCAAACAAAAATTGTGAAGAGAACTAACACATGGAATAAACGTAATATTAGGGAATCTATGGAAATAATAAAGATGAAGAAAGAAGCCATGAGAACGATAAAGTTGGTTAACTGGACTTGCATAATTAACATACTGTGTACTTGATGTTTATATTTCTATTTCAACTATTGTAAATTTTATATCGTCTTGATAAAAGTGAAGGAACTTCGCTGAAATATTGACATAGAATTTTGTTCCATTTATGGATTTTTCACTCGTATTAATGGAAAACTTTAACAATAATGAATCCATGTCTCTCAGAAGCAAAAAAAAAGTTAATCCATATTGTAAGTGCAGATGATCTTTCAATAGGAATCAGTGATTTTCATTTATAACTAGTCTTGAATTTTTTTTACAATAGGCTAATTGTACTCATATAAGTTACTATAAAGGATATAGCTATCAACGGAATTTTGTTATTTGTCTTACTTTGGAGTCTTGTTAAAAATACATTGTATTTGTTTTATTGATGGAAAACAACAGAGTGCTGCCTGTGTGTAAAATTAAAAAGGTTCGTAAAAAGGAAATTTGAAAACCTCCAAAATTAAATTTCTGTTTATTATAAAGTAATGACTGAAGAATGAAGATGCTTTTATATACATTTAAATTTTCAGCAGAAACTTTAATTACAAAATAAAAATGCAGATTTTCAGAATCATCAGATGGTGATAAAAAACAGAAAGTGCCTAAAATATTACAAACAAAAACTTATATTTCTGTTCCATCCTTTTAACATGCTACAGTTAAACTAACAGGTTTATAATTCTTTCTTGTTTCAGAGTCACAAATTCAAGTATTTTGATGATAAAAAATGTACTGACAAAATTTCATTTGTTCCTCCAACTAAAAGAGTGGAAATGAAATTCTCTGAATTTGCAAAAAGAGTGAAAAACTGGAAAAGGGGTGATGAAAGGTAGGATTACTGTATGGAGCTTTTGAAATTATGGTAGCTGGTAATGTAGGTCTAGGCCTATTCCTTAGACTTTTTTTTTACTCATTATGGTGCCCTTAGTAACAATATAGAGCCTCAATTGCAGTTTTAACTGAAAATATTATTCTTTTTAAATGGACACAAGTTTATAGAGAAAAAAAATTATGTTGAATAAATTTTCTTAACTTCTAAATTAATGACAGAAAAGTGCTGTTTAAACTAGGCCTAAAATAACAATGTTTCCTATCTGAGGTCTAGAACTTGAGAAAATTGAGTTATAATATATTTGTCATGAAAATAAAGAAAAGTAAAAAGTAAATAAATTTAAACGTTGGCTTATAGAGCCCCTAGTATAATATACCATAAATTTAAATAAAGTCAAATTATTGGCAATCAAAGTATTATGAGCTAATGTGCCCTTATCTTAAATCATTTTCAAAAGTTGGTGTTACAAATTGGAAGAATGGTGTGAATTTTTAAAAAGTTAATGTTTATTTCCTTTTCCATTTTAGAGCATACCTTCAGCAAGCTTTAACAAGTACAGTAGGACCATCAATTGTTCGTGATTTCCAAGCTTTTAATTGGGATTGGATAATGCAACAACAACAAATGCATAATTGGGGTTCACTTACTTCTAATCTTCTACTTATTGGAATGGAAGGTATCAACAATACAATTTGATGGTATTTTTTGTATTTAATTACAACACTTTTATCAATGTACTTTATTTAACTTAATTTAATCTTAGGTGATCATGTCTTTATGTTTCCTCTTTGTTGGATTATGATATTGAAAAAAAAAATCTTTTTCTTTTTTGCTGTAAAATTTATTTATGCTTATGTAAATTTCCTTTTATAAGCATTTTATTTCTGAAATGCTTAAAATTCGCTTAAAAATATGACTTTGAAACTTACCTGTTGATAATTATTTGATTATTACAGCTTGACAAAATATCTCTTGTGTATAGCATGACTGTTGTCACCTAATAGAAAAGTAGTAAAAATCATAATTTGTGTATAATTATTGGAAGTATGATTTTTTGTACAGATTTTTTTATAAATTTAAACTTAAAATAATTTTGTAGGTAATGTGACTCCTTGCCATTATGATGAACAACAGAACTTTTTTGCCCAGATTAAAGGATACAAACGTTGTTTATTATTTCCACCAGACATGTTTGAATGTATGTATCCACACCCTGTATTTCATCCACATGACAGACAAAGTCAGGTGAGGAAGAGAATTTTTTTTATAGTTAGTTTACTAAAACGGAAAAATATTTCTTACGTTTAAAACATTTTGCCAGTAGATTTTCCTATGAATTTTGATAAGACTAAATGCTGTAGCTTTACCGTTTCCTTGATGAAGTTATATTTATTTTAGATCTTTGTAGGTAATTTACAGTAATAATCCAATTGAATTTCAAATATTTTTTCAACACTTTTTTTATTACTGTTATCCTCTCTTTTATGTATTCATCTTATGTTTCATACATTATGTCTTTTGTTTACAAAAACGCTGTACTCGCTGTATTATAAAAAAAATTATAATCCTCACAATGAATTATTTTCATTACTATTAATTATGTTATTTTTTTAGAAAACTATTTTTTTTGTATTTATTTTAACAAGTTGTATACACTATGTATATTTTTCTGCTACTTTTTTGTATGTGCTGGGCTGATGGCTTCTACATACACCAATAAATATATATTCATTCATTCATTCTACATTTATTTTTGTGTATTAGATTTAATACGAATTACAAAATCAGTAATGTACCATACAATTAGAGGTTCTTTCTTGTTTTTTGTAGGACTTGTATGTTGACTGGTATCGAACTATACTGTTAAAAAAAAATAGAATAAAAATTTAATTCTCAAGAAAAATAAGCTATGTTAGTTTATAACTTTTCAAAAGTGCTGTTTTGAAAAACAGTGGTTGAGATATTATACAAATTGTTGTGTGAATACAACTTAGAAAGAGTGTAAATTTTAGCTTTGTTAAAGGGATAAATGAAATGTAGAGAAATCTGTAATTCGTAATCTTACTGATAATGTCTAAATTTTTGTCTTTAAAGGTTGATTTTGATAAACCAGACTTGAGTCGTTTTCCAATGTTTTCACGAGTAATAGCTCAAGAGGCGATAGTAGGTCCAGGAGATGTACTTTATATACCAATGTATTGGTGGCATCATGTAGAATCATTATTAAGAGGAGGACATACCATTTCAGTCAACTTTTGGTATCGGGTGAGGGTTTGTAACACATTTTTTATATTCTTTAGTTTTTATATTGTGGTTGGGACTACCAGTTGCCATTTTGTTTTGAGTTATGTAATAGGGCATATGCTAATCTGTATATAAAGGGTTTTTTAAGAGGTCATCTGTGAATATACAAAGTCATTTTATACTTATGTTTAGTAATTTTTGTCATAACTTTTTGTACTATAAATATTAGTCATCAGCAGGAGCATGATACGGCAGTTCATCACTTTTTGTTTTGAGTTATTTACTCAATTGTGATAGGCTATGACAAGTACGCAAGGTCATACTTTGCTATAATATTAAAAAGGATAGTCTAACAGGGATAGTTTTATCGAATGTATTTTTTACAGTTTGAAAATAACCAAATGCTCATTTCAAGTGTAGTTTCATAATGTGTCCAGTAATGTTATACTGTAGTATTAACCTTTTCTGACATTGTATGGTGACTGACAGTCATGATTACAATTTTTATTTTCATTATACTGTAGTAGTAGTGTTATCGAATCACCCTACCCTGCAGTTATAATACTTATACAATAATTATGTCATTGTGTTGTATATATTATTTAAAGTAATTTATTTCCTAAAATCCTATCTATAAAATGTTACTAATTTTAAGGAATGCAGCGGATTACAGTTCAGTAAATAATAATAATTAATAATCTAATTCTATAGTCAGCCAAACAAAACAAAGCGGGTGACATTGAACAATAGTAAAACATTTGCCACTGTTTACATTAAGTATCATGGGCCGATATGACCTCATATTGACAATAAATGCGTTATTATTATTATTGTTACATTAAGATTTCATTCAATACGTTTCAAAGTCACCCGCCTTGTTATATTTGGTCGACTTTATGAAAATAGTCAATGATCATAATTATTATAATAGAAATCACATTATTAGGACAGTATTTTGCATACAATTTTTTTCGTAATTTTAAAGACCAATTGTGAAATTTTTCTGCAGACATAATATAATAAATTTCCATAAGCAATACTATAGCTGTGGTCATTTGTTTCCAATTTATAAAGAAGAGAACCTCCCCATTTCTTGAACAAAATAATGACCTATCTAATAGCAACAATCTAATTCTTACACCTTTTGTATTTGTTTCAGTCTGGAACAACAAGTGAGATAACATATCCACTCCAAGGTCATGAAAAGGTTGCAATAATGCGTAACATTGAAAAAATGTTATTAGAAGCTTTAAGAGATCCAATGGAATTAGGACCATTATTACGTGCATTAGTGAGTGGTCGATACTGTCCAAGTGTGCCTATGTTACCTCCAAGAGTTACTTCAACACAACAACAACAAAATCAGCAAGAAGAAAGTCAACAACAACAAAAAGAAGAAACAAAACGGAATGGAAATATTACCTCAAAGGAACTATAAAATTATTTGCTTTGGTAGGCTCAAAACATTTCATTATTATTGGTTACCATATTACAATGCAACTTTGATGACTGATTAACATAGTGTTGTCAGTTTGACAGTGTTGAAATAATTATATTACTATTAGATGTATGAATAATTGATTTGATTCAGTAATAATTGGAATCAGTTAATGTTTTTCTATATATTATAGATAGGCTTCCCTTGGAGAATGTGAATCTTGCTGAGTAATTGTTATAATTGTATTCTCCATTGTAGTGATAGCAATATACACTTCCTTGTAGTGAGTTTATAAAGTGTACTTATTCTACTCAAAATGGCAACACTTCTCTTTTAAAATTAGTATTTCAACCAGTGAAGATTTAAACGTGTTGCCATTTTGAAACAAATTTGACCACTTCTAAGATGCTAATATCCTTATCGCATTTTATGGCAGTATTTAATATCATTTTATAGACTAATTTGATGAATGGAATAACTGAAATCAATCTGTAGTACAAAATTAAAATCTTAGGCAACATGAGATAAACTGCGGTTTTTATCATGCAGTTTGTCTGTGTCGAAAAATATCCATTAATTTGAACTTCTGGATTGAATTTTACTTTAGTAATTTTTAAATTTAATTTTCTTGCCTTTGCTTTTGTAGTACCAGTTATGTTGTATAAGGTCTATATATTCATGTCCTGTGCAAATCTTGCAGCGGGGTAACTTTCTCAAAATTCCAATATTAATACATGTAAGTTGCACTAGCGTAGACGTGCATAGGACACAAAAATGTACTCTTTAATATGAAAACAGAACAAATACAATTTGTTATAATCTAAAATCTACATTACACAACATACTACATGTATATGTTTTTAAATATGAAAATAACTACTCTGGTACATGTTAATATTGAATATTATGGTACATAAGTAGAAACTTTATCATGTTATAAAATTTTTCTTATTACGTAGATTAATTATTTGCAAATTGAAAGAATTCTAATAGCTATAACATAATTAAAATCTCATATTCAAATGGCGATATTGAAAATGTACTATCATATCAGGGAATATTGATTTGGATACAGTACACATTTAAATCAATTACCATTCTGCTCTTTAATATGGTTTGTAAAACAAATTTTCCAAGTTTTGAACTATTTGGTGAAGTGTGCTGTAAAAATTCGTAAATCTACATAGCCTAACTATTAAAATATAAGAATATATATATAAATTAGATTTTATATTAAAGTAAATTCCACAAAGAATTGTAAATTTTATCTGAAATACAGTTTTATATCACTATCTTTGCATTGATTCTAAAGATTTTTCTGAAAGTCCTTATAAATATAAATATTTCACCTCACAATCACATAACTTTTGAATAAAAAATAGCTAATCTTCTCTTAATTCTTTCTCTTCAACAAAAGTGACTTAGTCTACAATAAACTTATAAACCGTTCCAGCTGAAAAGGATTTTTTTATCCTTCATGCAGACTGAAGTAGACTTTAATGAAAGAAAGAAAATAATAACTTTCATGAAATATCATTCAAGTAGTAATAGGCTATTTAATAAATATACTATTGATATACATTAACTAGACTTATACTGTTTAGTTAAATATGGAGTTGCTATGATTTAGTACAATTTTTCTTTATTAAAAACAAATCATAGTGTAATTGTTATCCTTTTTTAATCCTGAATAAATTTGTTTAATGTGCAAGTAATCAACTAAAGATTCATATCATATTTCATAATGTTAATTTCAACTCATTTTTTATATTGAATTATACTTTGATGAATGCAGTAAAATTACTGCAACTGCTCAGAAGCATCTAGTATAAATGTAACACTCTTGTTCCCTTATTATCACATTATTGTGTTTATTATCAAATTTTCTTTTTTACAATAGGCGAAAGAATATTTAGAAAATTTGTAATTATAATTATTGTACTGTGTAAACTGTAGTTCATAATGTAAGTACAAGAAAACTTGTCACAAATTGATTATTTTGTGTTAACATAATTTTGTAGCTTAGCCAATAAGTACTGAGACTACTAACTTTTATAAATCAATTACTTACTTCTCAAATTCATCTTTTGTCAGAATAAGATGTTTTTAATCCAACAAGGTACAAAATGAGTTAAATAATATTCTATTGTACTTGTATTCACTGCATACAATATTGATAATCAATTTCACCTCTTAATTTTACAAATAAACTCATCATATTATCCATATCAGATGCAACTGTTAAACTTATGCACTATTAATAATATCATTGTTTATCTTCTGAATTTTGTAAAGTCATTTTACAAAGACTTCTTTTATTATGCAACTTATAGAATGAGATTTAATGTCATTAGAAATGTTCACTCGAATATCAAATTATTTCCTCAATTTTATACATAGTGAAACTTTGTAATACTTATAATAAGATGAATCTTGTGATAAAATATTGCAAACGTGAACAGATAATTAAAAACAGTATCTGTAGTAGCTATGCAATATTGGAAAGACAGATATCATTCTTTAAAATTTAAAATACAAGAGTGAATTACAAATGAAACACAAGAATATGACAACCATTTCTTTAAATCTTATTTTTATTTCTTGATGGTGATATTATTACCTTTTCCTTTTTTGATTAATTTTTAAATCTAATTATTGTTAACAGTTTTTTAGTTTTATTGCATGTTGTTATAGAAGATGTACTGATCAGGTGTCACTAGTCAAACATATGTGCTAATAAGCTAAAATATTACATGTATTTATACTCAGTTGTTCTAGCTGTGTTGTATATTGTAAAAATATATAATTATTTTTAAAGTTTCAGTAAAATAATTCAGGCACCAGTTTTTATTAAAAGTAATTTCAAAAGACAATGCACTTGTAAAAAAAGGTATTGTAACTTGTATGGTAGTTTTTTAGTATTCATGATTTGTGAAACTTTTTGTATTTAGATGTGGTTTTTGTTAGTAAAAGATTTTTTTTGTATTCTGAAGAAATTAACTGTAATAATTACAGTTCTCAAGTGAATGTAAAATAATTTGTATTACTACTAAAAAGAAATGTACTTTTTTGATTGGTGTGATTACTTCCAAGTACAAATATTAACTCCAGTGTAAGAGAGGAGTTGATGAGCTTCAATTTTTTAAAGTATTATTTGTTGTGGAGAGAAGGCAATAAATTTTTTGTCAGTGCCATTTTGTTTTGTGAAAAGTTTCCCGTTGAGCGTGACCTTTGAAGCTTCCGTCATACATGCTTATTAGAATTTGAAAATATCTAAATTGATGTGTTGCATATTCTTTTTAAATTCATAAATAATTTATTTCTAGTAAATTTTTTATATTAAATTAATTGATTAAGTTATTGTGAAACTGGAGTAATTAAAGACCAATTTTTCTTCATGTAATATTTTGACTTTTATGTAGCAGTCATTTTCAAACATACAGAACAAGATACAAAATTTACAAACATGATAATATTTCCCTTTCAAAAGCAGTCTCAAAGTCAAATCTGGAGCTCATTACTGATCGATTGCTCCCAAATTCTTGAAACGACTACACCTTCAGTTAGATTTAATTTCTCCACACCTTCTTTTTTTTCTTTGGTCTTTAATTACTCCATTTTCACAATAACTTGATCAATATGTTCCAGAGACCTTTCAGCTACAATTGCACATTAAGTTAATGTAACATGGAATTGCACATATGGATTGATATTTGAACTGTATGCTGTTATACCTGATTACTTAGTCAGATGCCACTTGGCTCTCTTTCGTCAGATTACTTAACTTTTTATAACTACTAACAAAAAATGTGTGAAAAGCTTGGTGAACACTTCCATTATCTAATTTTGTGGATGGGAATTCTTTTTGGTTATGGTACTGCAGTTACGGTACCTCTACATTTCAGTTGTCAAATACTGCTATTGAACTCTCAGTCAAGTCTTTCTGTACTAATTCTGGTATTGAATTAAAAGTCAAACTGCTGGCATTTACTATTTATATTAAAGGACGAAACACCCATGAACATTGGCGAACAAATTTTTTGAACTTTGAAATCCAGTCTGCATATTTTTGTGAAATGGCTCACCCCTAGATTTATATATCTGTCACTTCAATAGGATTAAAGCACCCATTTCTTTTTAAATGTTCCTTTAAAAGATATCTATCAATTAATGAAATGGAAGGTTTTCATAAGTCAGAGAATTTTCTTTTTAGATTACACTTTTGTAAAATTTTAAGTATTTCAGATTTATTTAACCATTAGAAAAAGGTTTAAGCATACACGTCAAATTATTTTAAAATGGTAAACAATGAAAATGTTGATTTTTTGTCATTCTGTTCATACAGAAACGTTTGTATATTTGGTTTAAAAAAATTCACCTAATACCAACAGGTGCAAGCATTTTTTCTAAAGAGAAATTTAACTGTATTTATGTTTTCCCATTGGAGTTTAACAGGGAAAATAACTATAGGTAGCCTACTGTTTAGCTCACTTAAAAGAAAAAAAAAATAACAAAACTTTTGACAATTCATTTAAATCTTGCATTTTAACTACATGTATAACATTCCACATGCAAAAATAATTGGGATTCTATTTACTATGAATAAAAATGCAAATTAATACTCTTTCAATTTAATAAATGTTATGGTGCAGCAACTAAAACTGTTTGGGCTAACATACATATGAAATGAATTATCAGTTTTTTTGTAAAAAAAGAGTTCAACTCAAAAAAGAATGGTGTTAAAACGGCTTCATTCAATGAACAGATGTAATACAAAACAATAATAAAATACAAGTTCTAAGTCAATACAAAAAAATACCAATAAATAAACGTTATTTAAATGAGACTGAAATATATTTTGTTGCAATATAATACAATATCTTTTATTTTTTTTAAATAACATTAAGCAAGTTTTAAATTTTTCCCTTTATATTCTACAATGTCCTTTTCTTGCTTCATTTTGACTAAGCTGGGAAACTTCCAGAAAAAGCAAACACTGTACAGAAATATACATATTCTCTCTTATACAGAATTCACATATCATAATTTGTGATTTCACAAAGAGGATGATTACAACAACACAATCAAATGTGCCAATACAATTGGCCACTGACTGACAAAAATATTCAAAGAGTTCTCACCATAAAAAGAAGCCAATTCCTTTTCATTCACCCGTAAGTTTATCAGTTCCAAAAACACAACAATCAAAACGGAAATAAACACCCTAATATTTATATCACAAGAGGGAGGAGAAAAAGTCTTTTTATCTTCGCATGGACCCATTTAACTGTGGCATTATTGGACTGTTAATATATCCATATGCAGTATACATAGCTGCAGCGTTTTGAGATGCCCCTCTTTGAAGAGCAGCGGCATCTTGAAATTGTCCAGGTTGAACATTAACCATTTGTACAGGGAGTTGGGCTTGATTTATAAAACCACCCGTGTTTGTTATGTAACTTCCAGGGGTTAGACCTCCAGCCTGTTGGGCTACTTGCGGTAGACACTGAAAGAAAAGACATGGATATTTTTATATTTTGGTAATGAAAACATAAATTATTAATGTTTAGGAATTTGATATGCCTTCTTCAAATTCATTTTAGTGTTGCAGTAAATATATGCTTGTACAATAAAATTAAATTTTATAAATATGTACATCAACTTACAAAAGAAATTTATTATTGAAATTTTGAAAACGGGGACACCTGATAATTTTCATATGTTATTTTTAACTTTTGATTATGGCTTCTTACTACAGTGTTTTTATAAGTTTTTCATTGAATGTACAAAAATAAATTAAAGTGAGCACTCTTTATGCATTAATAAAGTTACTCTATTATTATTATATATTCTATCGAATAAAAATCTAAAAAATATGAAATCTACAGAGCAATGATTACATGATGCAAAAAATATATTATGACATTTAAGATATTAAAAACAGCTTTGCCCCTATTCGAGTACACCATTGTAATATGATGAATGTAACCCAATAATTTTATTTCTCTGCTAAGAATCAGAATTAATCCTCCATTATAAAAGAAAATCCTACATTTAAAAAACAACACTCCAAACAAAACCTGTAACCCTTGAATATATCTTACCCTATATCCATTAAGTGCCTGTTGATACTGTCCCATAAGATGATTAGTAGGAATAGTAACATTAGGAGGAGCAGGTCTTCCTTGTCCCCTTGAATTTCTACTATTACTACTATTGCTTCCACCACTGGGAATTGGTGAAGGTGTTGTATAATATTTACTTGTAGGTCCACCATATGGTGGTTGTGGTGGTACTGGTGGGGTATGTGGGTGGGCAGGTGGTGGGGTTAAGTTTGGTGGTGGGGTCATTGTTTGTCCACCGAGGTTTGGTACTGTTTCTAGTCCATTTGTAAGTTGTTGTAGTTTTGCTAGTGAACATGATGAGCCTGCTTGACCTTGATGACCCATTGCTACTCCTGCTTGTAAGTAGAAGTTAGCTGCTGCAGTGGAAACGGAACATGCTGGAATGATATAGAGTGGGCTTAGTTTTTGTTGTTTGAAGGGATTGTGTGTTTTAATTATTGATGTTTTGTTCAAAGGAACTCAGAATGGAAAGACTATACTCAACATTTTGTCAATTAAAAAATTGGTTTGCAACATTTCTTGATTTCACACACAATAGCCTATACAGTATTGCAATGTATGTTTTATCTCTAAGTACACACAACCAAAAAATTTATTTTAAAACAAGATAAATATGAAAAAGACTTGAAGTTGCTCAATTTTAAAAATATGAATTTTAGTAATAAAAATAAAATGGTAGAGTTAATACCAGGAAATTATAATTTACATCAGGATATATTGTCTATTTAATCAAATGCCCATTATACTAGACAATTCATTTAATTAGCTTATCAGTATAACATAATTTGTATCATTTATTGCTTTAACTTTGATATCTCTACTGTATAATTGTGCTTCATATTCCCTCTGATTTCTATTTACCTTGTGGATGTGTTAGCCTCTGTGCTGTTTGTGATAATGCAGGAGGCATTCCCATCCTATGTTGTAATACATAAGCACCTGGTTGAGTAGCAAATGAAGCAGCTGTATTATTTCCACCCATTTGTGAATGTAAATAAGATCCTTGATGATGTCCCATCATAGATGCATGCATAGAATGTGCAGATAAATGATGTGTTTGTCCTGTAGATTGAGTTGGTGGTGGAGGTACAAAATGTGGATGTGGATGATATGATTGTGTTTGTTGTTGATGACTTAGATGTTCTTTACTTAGAGAGGCTGTATGGTGTGAATGTGATGTATGATGAGGAGGTGTGTGGTGTGAAGGTGGTTGAGAAGGTGTATGATGTGAGGTGTGGTGTGAAGGTGGTTGGGATGGTGTGTGGTGTGAGGAGGTATGGTGTGAAGGAGGTTGAGAGGGTGTGTGGTGGTGTGAGGGGGGTTGAGGGGGTGTGTGGTGTGGAGGGGGAGGAGGTTGGGAGGGATGGTGAAGTGGGGAATGGGAATGAGGACTAGACACCATCTGATTACTATTGCTGTTTTGTTGACCTGGCATCTGAGGACAAAGAATATTATTAGTCAATGTTTTGCATACAACAATTGCATTTTTCTCTATATATTATGAAAGATATTTGTGTCTGAAGGTTTATCCTTTTGTGAACACATTGAAAGTTTTAAAATTATTGATTGTCAAAGATTTTTGTTTTTTTGAGAAATATGAAATCAACCAGTCAAATACAGTTATAGTAAATCTAAGAGATTTCTATTTCTCACTTATTCTTAGTCAGAGCCATCAATAAATGAATTAAATAACATCGGAACTACAATCTATGTTGCATTCATATACATTTAAATAAATCATGATTAATTGAAACTAGTAATCACAATACGAAAACTACTGCAATCATATTGGTTTACCATTACATTTTTTATATATGCAAATGAAAAGGATTTAAATTCTAGCAAACAATTACTATATGACTTACCGGACTATGTACTGGTGTTGCTAAATATGTAGGAGCTTGTGAATGATGATGTTGCCTACTGGAATGCATAATTTGTGGTGATAACTGATGTGTATTAGGAGCATGTAACATAGTTGGTATTGGTGGAGCATGATTATTTGGTGGTAGAGATTGATTTGGTGGATTAGGTGTTGGTGGACCACCATGTCCTGTACTGCTTGCTATAGATGGTGGTGACTCCAAAGCTAGTTGGTTCACATCTAGTTCACATTGACCATAGGAATGAAGGGATTGAACTGAATTGGTTACTGAATCTGGTGTATAAACTCCTAAACTTGATAAATGTGGTGGAGAAGTTGAAGTTGATGTTGGTGGGTGTTGATTTGAGTGGATCATTGGTTCCATTCCCACTGATGATTGATGAATAGATGGGGAGGTCTTATGCTCATCATCCTGAAGGGAGATAAATATGATTTCATTATTGATTATATGAAATTTAAGTATACAGAGAGCATATCACAGTGTTTTAGGAGTACACACTAATTTATTTTAGAGTAAACAATTATAATTTTATATTACTACAAAAATTGTAAACTGTATGTTTATAAATTATGTTAATCTATGAATTTGAATTAAACAGAAATTTTATATTATCTTATAAAAGCATGTTGTATAGAATGTAGCATAAGAATTTTATATTTCAGTATCAAGATCTTTGCTGATTCATCCTTTTGTTTGCTATATAAAAAACACTGTGTCATGCAGCATGCTACTGTATCAAACAAAATAAATAAATCTGTTATAACTATGTTGGAAGAAAGTGTAAAATACAATGTCTACTGAAGACCAAGAAAAAAAAATCAAATATAGTACCTATAGAGAAGTAGAAAGAAATTCAATTCCTACAGAGAAGTAGAAGAAATTCAATTAATATAGACAATTACAAACATTTTTTTTAGCAGAGATAATAGAAAGATATATAGAAAAGAGATAATAGAAAGATATATAGAAAAGAGATATAGAGAGATAATAGACAAATATATAGAAAAGAGATAATAGAAAGATATAGAGAAAAGAGATAATAGAAAAAAAATTCAATTCCTATAGAGAAGTAGAAGATAAAAATGTCTAGAGAGAAATAGAAAAAAAAATGCTACAGTGAAGTAGAAAGAAATACAATGCCTAGTTTACATCCTATCAGTCAACACTTACCAGAATGTTAAAGACAAAGAAAACCCATTTACACAGTCAATTTTTATGATAACTTTCATGAACAGCCAATTCTTTCAGTGCTTTTGTCATACTGTTATATTGCTATTTTGAGACTTGCATGAACAGCCAGTTCTTTGAGCATCTTTTGTCATATACTACGTATCCATGGAGGAAGATAGCCCGAGTTAAACTTGATCCATGTTAAAAAAGTGAGTTAACTCTGCCAAAATTGGCCAAGTTAACCCACTTTTTTAGCACGGATCAAGTTTAACTCGGGTTATCTTCCTCATGGATACGTAGTAATATATTGCTATTACGATGCTTGCATGAACAATCAGATCTTTCAGTGTCTTTTGTCATAGTGCTTTTATACTTTCATGAAAAAATAACTCTTTCAGTGTGTTTTGTCATATATTGCTAGAAATAGCAGAAACTATTGCTTTAATGAAATGATAAAGAATTTTCAGTATTAAGAAAGGTACAAAAGCTAAAACGACTGTACATAGGAGTCAGTCATTTTCTTTTTACTTCTGTTTCTGATATTGGATACTTCAAAGTTCCTTATTATTTCATTCTAAATTTACCAGTGGCATCAATATTCAAACATGACAACATGTACTGTAATCAACTAATAGATCCAAGAGTCAGTGGCCTTTTATAATTAGGCAAACTGATTGGAGACACGATCATGCTGCTCATGTGTAGGGTAACTGTCACAAATTTGTCATAGCAAGAGTTAGTAGCTTTTTGAAGTTCATAGTGAAGATAATGCCAGTTCCAATTCATATGATCAAAGAAACATGCTGATCAGCAACTTCAAAAATAAAATTGCAGTAGAATGGTTCAAAATAATGTTCATAAAAATAGACTTATCACTCTTATTGTAGCAGCATAACAATACTAGTACAAGTAATCTAAATAAGGATTCCTTTTCGATCTTCAGTTTTGATTCTGTTTTAATGATTACATTTTGTGGAGATCATTGTATCTTCTTTAATTTCGATAAAATCTTTAAGAAAGCATTTCAAAATGTTGGAAATATTAAAAAATTAAATAAAACTAAAGGTCAATGTTACTTCTATTTTCCCATGTTTAATACCTATAATAAACTTTGTTGAGCTTGGTAGTTATTTTTGCATTTAAAAAAAATGAATTTTTTTCTTGAGGGACTTAGTATGGGATATCACAGTAACCTTTTTTTTTAAATTTTATTTTAATAATCCGAATTTGAATATCTGTCAAAGAAATTTTTCATTTGAACTGCATACAAAGTGTTGTTTAGGGGTATGAAAAATCCGAGCATTAAATAATATTGAGACAAAACATTTCTTTTGAATTTGCTACATAAATAATTGTGCTCAGTGCTTAAACGTGACTCATAAAATAAAAAGCCATTATTTTCTCTCAGAAATCATTTTTGCATGACTTTTAATAAGATAATGCAAAATAATGAATTAACTTTACTTGTGTTAGAAATAATAATTGTTCTATTATTAAATCGTCGCTTGAAAGGGAAAAGGTAGTAAGAGACACATTTTTCGAAGTCAATGTTTTGATTGATTCTGATGACAGCAAGAAATGCAATGGTGCCAAGGGCGTAAGCGACAATCTTTTAGTTTTCAAGATCTTTGCAGTGAAATGTGCTCTGAAAGGTCATAAGTAGGACTACATGAATGACTTCAGTGTTTCGCGTTTTTCACTATACAAAAAAGGTCATCAGAAAAAGAGCTTAACTGCCAGTTGAATAATAAACAGTATTTTTTTAGAAAAATAGCTATCTTTTGTGAAACAATAACTTCATATTCATTTCCATTGAAGAAATATCTTCGATTTAAAACAAAGTTGAAGTTAACATTCCAAAATATGAGTTCATAAAACATTTTTCATCTCTTCTGAAAAAAATGTTTTTAGTGCTTACGACCTTATGCCTTCCCAGCAACAAACTAATGATTGCATTGGCTGAACAGTTGAAAACAAGAGAAATCCTTCAATTCAAAAAATCAAATTTCAAGAAAGAGTAATTGCTTATTTAATTTTTTTTTATGTATTTGTGCCATGCTTTTCTTTATTTAAAAAGTGTGAATAATGAATGAAACTTTATCTTATTTTAAAAGTTAATCCAGAGAGACAACTTCTACTATAAGAAATTAAGGATGTAAGGAGATGCCAAAACCAAATTAAACAGGAAAACAAAGACAGTGTTAATGCAAAGTATATTGAGTAATGCAAGAACAAATGAGTGATTTTCAGCTCATTCAAAGTTCTTACAAGAAGGATAGGCAGTTGAAGACTTTATATACTTTTCACAGGAAATCAGTGCATAGAAGTAAAACAATACTGTTGGAAAACTGAATTTCTCATTTACTAATACAAGTTAGGGGCAAGATAGAAAGAAATTTAATTAAAACAAATGAAATGACCTTGTATCCTTCAAATTTTATCAATATTTTATGTGCTTCAGGTGATACTGAAATGGCAGGTTAGTACGCCTGAGATCACTGAGGTTAAAAAGAATATTTCTTAATGTCACTATTATTTTTGTATATCCAAAATTTTCAGTTTTCACTGCATTTTCAACAAATACTATAATTATGAGACCTTAATTAAAGAAACCTAAATTATTACTTTAATACATTACCAACTTTTGAAAAACTTGGAGCAAATTGTCAAATTAATACAATCATTATATTCAATAATAACCTTTGTTATTTAAAATTAAAATTGTAAGATTTGCCTAATATTTAATTTGAATTTAATAGTTATTGTTACAACAAGAGTTAAGTTACTTAAGTATTGTTCAGTTTTCTGCTTTGCAATGCTTTCAAATGAAATGTATTGTACATATATATAATACTAATATGCAGTTTACAGTGACTCAGAGAAATTCCAGTGACACTGATGGTTGTTTATGAAATTGTTAAGAGAACATACCAACATGCTAAGACACTTTCTTATACTGATTAATAATGCAATAAGTCCCAATAACAAAGTGAAAGTACTCTTGCTTTTCTCATTCTCATTTACTTTCTCCACTGGCTTCCTGAAACCATCCACTTTTCTTTTTGCTTAATCCCCTCATTTTCTCAACTAATAATAATATGAATTTCTTACTCTTTATGAAATGAAAATAATCATTCTATTACTTTTCTTTCAGAAGTTTTAAGTTGTAAACATCATGTGATAGGAGTACATAAGAGTAAAAGTAAGAAAGGTATGGAATCTCAGATCCCATCATCTAACACGTTTATGGCAACCAATGCAAAACAAAACAATATTAATATTTTTTAAAGAAGAAATGGCCAAAGTCAAACTTAGGTTCATAATTGAAATTATTTTTAGGATAATATTCACTGATACCTCAATGACCTAACTCTGAACACTTTTAAAATGTTAGAAAGGCATATTGTAGTGCTGGGCGATTAAATCGATTATCAATTATAATCGATTATTAATTGTGTAATCGAAATCGATTGTTCAATAATCTAATAATCGATTAATCGGAAATAATCGATTAATCGGAAATAATCGAATTTCCGATTAATCAGAATTAATCGATTAATCAAATTTTCGATTAATCTA
>JAQIWE010000558.1:0-21171 GCA_034698565.1 Campodea plusiochaeta | reverse complement strand
TTTTTTTTCGTTCCCGTTGCTGCGCTTTCGTTCCCGGTAACCTGGTTACACGGTTACCGAACATTTTCCACCCATGATTTTACAGGTCTAAACAAAATGAACACTCATTATTACATAATTTTTAAAGATCTACTGAAGAAGAAAGTTAATCTTGTTCATAAATACAGTAAAGACATGAAATTTTGACCCAACTGTAAAATCATTGAAATGTTTGACTTACTGAATTGCTTCTCTTTTCTCCTCTTGAAGATCTCGATGGATATTCAGGTAATGGTGGACCATCATAATATCTCGGTGGAGGTGGCAGGGAATCAAATGGTGGCTGGAAGGGAAATAAAATAATAAATAATTAAGTTGTTATAATTATACTTTACTTTATGGATGAGATCTCTTCAAAATATATCAACATGCATTTCAATATTACTGCTACTTTCATGCAGACTATACTTCTATACAAAACTACTGCACATGCAAAAGCAACTAAATTAACAAACTAGGCTAGACAATTTTTTATATCAAAAATTCCAATCACACACTTATATGTATTATTTTAATAATGAAACAATACTTTCAAAAGTCACTAATACTCTACAAATTATAAAGTCTTTCTAGACATAATTACAACTTTCTTAACAATTCCTCTTCATTTAAAAAATATACATTTAAATCTTGTGTTAAGCTGTAACATTAGGAAAGTTAATTTGCCATAAATACCAGAAACCTTCAGAGGCTGAAAATAACATTTAGCTAGAAAAATGAAATTAATGTGTTAGTTAGTATGATGAATTCAGATAATGTGGTAAGTTTAGCATTCAAGATTACATTTAATACTGAAATTTGTCTCACCAGTCATCATAATTTATGGTAAGGTAGTTATAAAATACAGTACTCATACCTTTATATATTTTATAACAATACATCATTCAAAACTTTTTAATTTCACACATTTATCTATGACGACTGAATTATTAAAACATAGTGTTATGAAAAACTTCATTTCAAGATAACTCAACTTTCATAAATCTTCTTTTTAAAATATCAAAGCACACATGCATTACACTTCTTGACCAATACAAAATTTGTAGAAATAATCTAGTCCATGGTAAATATAACTGCTGGCAACTGATGTATGGCTGTACTAAAAAGATAGATCTCACAATATTTACAACAACTTCATAAGCAGCATGATGATTTTCTGATATAAAATATCCTTGCGGTAGCCTCAAACATTCCAGTTCTGTTAGTGCAAATTATTATTTTTTGTCGAATACATAACATTAAGAATTTACATTGCATTTAAAATGCAAAAGTCATTTTAATATAAAAAAAGATAACTTAAAAGAAGAAATAAACTGTTATTTAATTTATTTACTGAATTCCGATATCAATTTTTCCTGTAATGTCTCATCTAATGTTTTACTGAGGTGGATCTAATCGAATTTTTAGGAAGATGATAAGAGGGGGTAAAATACTTCAGTGATTGCTCTTTAATTTTATTAATTCTTTGTTTCCTAAGAAATACTATATAGGAAGTGATAGACTGATTGCATGTTTAATAAATCTACTACTTGACTGCCATAAGAATTTTGAAAAAATGTGGGTGTGTGATTCATTTTAAGGTTTAACTTTTCATTTCAAAGCATAAATAGCGTTAGTCAATGAAAATAAAAAGAAACATCAACCTTCCAGTATACATTCCTTTATTTCCTTGTATTATCTTAAGAGCACTATCTCGTAATGTATTATCTTAAGAGCACTATTAAAACATCAGTGATCGGTAAAGATAAGCTAACTACTCTTTCCCACATTCTTTACAATACTATTTTTCTCATGGCAGTCAGACAGCATCAATAATATTTATTTCTTTTCTTCTGCTTAGTGTTTAAATAAATATTGTGAGACCATCCTGTTAAAACAATTTGTAGATCTACTGAAGCTATAGTACATATCCAAACCTCATCTTGTTCTTCTGACTTCATATTCTCCAATAGCTGCTTAAACATGATAAGATCATTTTGATAATTCTCTCCCCATGGAAACAACTGTGCGTAGTCCTCCATTTGTAAAGGTGGATCAGTAGGAATAGTTACACAACTCTGTAAGGTTTGTTTATATGCTACAAGTGCTTTACAACTATTATTATTGTTATCTTCTTTTTCAGTTTTAATTCTCCTCTCTGCAATTTCACTTTTGATTCTCATTTCTTTTCTTTCAGTTTTGATTTTGACTTCATGTGTTTCGTGGCCTTCTGATTTGATTCGTCTATGATGTCTTTCACTTGTCGAGTGCCTGTCGGTGTGTTTGTCATCATGTTCATTATGTGAATGTCGTCTGCTATGCTGTCTGCTGGAATCATGATTTGATTCATGATCTGATCTCCTTTTATGATGATGATCACTTCTATGTTCACGTTGAAAATGATCATAAGATAATGCATTTGAATGGTGATTATTGTAATTACGATAATTTGACTCTTCATAATATTTTCCAGTCTGTCTGGTAAGTTCCATATTACTGTGATAGTGTCTCCTATCCCCATCAAAATGTCTAAAGTGCTCATCAAAACTCCACCATTCATCATGAGGTCTATGATGTTGTTGGATTGCCACTTGATTATTATAATCCTCTCGACTATTTCTCCTTTCATGATATCTCCTATCATCCTCACCATACGACCGTCTATGATATCCACGATCCATGCTTGTATGATAATGATTTCTGGAATGTCTATAATTCTCAGAATGACCCTCATGATACTGTGGTCTATTATACCTGTGATTGTCATACTCCCCACTTGGTTGTCTACTTCTATAATCCCCCCTCCGATAACCCCTCCCCCTCCCTCTGTAAGAGTGCATTGACCTTTCATTATATTGTTGACGTGGACATTGATCTCCGTATTGTCGGATCATTGATTGCAGGAATTCAAAGGTAAGTTGTGGCTGAAGGGGGAAAATGGACATGTTAGGATAGGAACAACTTTTACTAATGACAATTCAAGAAATAAGAAACGAAAAATAACATGAGTTTAAATAAAAATGACACGTCCTAAATCAAATAAATTAAAGTGTTTTAAAAATAGCTTACTGACTAGGCCTACAATTTTTAAGTCATAAATATCAGATTATCTCACTATGATACAAAAATAAATATACTATTTCTTGAAATGTGGACAGTGACTTTGCCTTTTTGCACTAATTTATTTACATATGTGCAATGTAGATGGCCTACTTCAACCTAATGATTATAAAAATGACCACGGTTCTTGAATACAGAGTTACTGATAGAAGTGACAGTCAACATTATTATCCACTATAATGATTTAAATTATTGTACTATTTAACCTAGATTTATATTATATTTATATTTAGTAAAAATTAACAAGTTATGTAATATTCAGTAAATCTTAAAATTAGAAAGGCAAACATAAGAAAATAAGTAAGGTAAGAGTTCCAGGGTAACTTTTAAATATCTTGTTCCATGTTTTTGACATGCACAGATCTAATGCATTCCATAGAAGAATCTTCAACATGCACATGTATATTTATGCTGATTTATAAAATTGAATAACATTCTTACTATACAATCTACATTGCACTAGAACCTATAAACTTCAATTACAAAATTCACAAATATAAATGAATTGTTAGTGTTATAATAATAATTGAATTACAATGCGCTATTAATTGACACCAAAGCCATCGCTAATACAATAATTATGTAAGTAAACTGCTCATTACTTACCGGAGGTGGATATGACATTGGTCCAACAGGTGGGGCACGAGAGAAAAACTCATGGAGGAAATCTGTGTAAGACTGAAAAAAAATTGCAATGCTTTAGTACCTTAACATATTATGTAAAGCAAAAATTAGAAATTTTTATCTGATGAAGAAGTGCAATTGATACAATTGTCTTTTTTGACTTCAAATAAGGAATCTGAACCTCCATTCCTAGAAGTTATGATTTCTTATGCATATCCTATTTTCGATTTAAATTTTTTTTTTTCAACAGAACTCCTTGCATCGAGGTGATGTTCAGAATTTTGATAGTCGATTGAATTTCCAAAGAGAAGATGAAAGCGACTCTGAGTCATGGTACTCAAGTGAAGACTAATGTATTTTTATTCATTTTTTCCTTTATGTCCATTTCTTCATTTAGGCTTGTAAAATAAATTTAAAAAAAAATTTAATTGCATATTATAGTATAAAACAATACAGTTTTATGACTTTTATCATACTTCAGTACTTTATTGTTTAGTGGGTTTACTGCAAATTAAGTGCTGAAGTTACTGGTTTCAATAAATGTGATAAAAGCAATTCTGAATGAATGGTATAATTTATCACAAGTCACTGTAGTAGGAAGTTTATTTCATTATTTATTCATTAACAAATCTGTCCACTTTACGACCATAATATTAATAATAATCTTAATACTTCAATATAGCCTAAACAAGACTGATTAAATTTTATTATAAAAAATAGCTGTCAAAACAATTCTTTAAATAGACCTATAGAATAGCATTTCAGAACAAAGAAACAGAAATAATGGTAGACCTAAGACCAATTACTGAACACATATTAAATAACATTTTTCATAATACAATTATAAATAATTGATTATTCCAGCTGAATCCTAGTAACATGCAAATATGATCAACAATATATTATTGCAATATAGACTTTAATAAATCAATATATAGGTTAACTTTCAGACAACAAATTGAACTCAAATAATATTGTTTCACCTGAGTGAATATAAAGCACCAAACTGATTGAAATAGTGCAAACGTAACATTGAAACCCATAATTAATTTCTTACCATATTCATTCCACTGAGAGGTGATGACCTTGAATGGTAGTCATTACGATAATCACTGTAATTCTGAAACAAAATATTTACATCAGCACCATTTCACTCAGTTTCAGCTAGTACACAATTTACAGTACAAAAACTAAATGTTATTGCTCACAAAATTTAAATAAAAAACATTAGAAAGTGTTTGAACAAATAAAATAGAATTATCAATTTATCATATTAGACGTACTTTAATTTTTCTTTGAAAATATGGCATTGTAGGCTACATGAATTTTCTCTTCGCAGTTTGCCAAAAAGTTTTAAAACATCCTCAACCTACAAGTTTATGTGCAAACCTTTTTTTACTTATATCAACTGATAAAAATAATAATACTATATTCACATCGGTTCAGCCTAATTAAAATGCAACAATATCATTCCAAAAATATTTTAGCTATTAACCTATTATTAACATAAAATACCATTAACACAAGTTACAAAAGATCAACAATGAAGGCTTTCTTACTGTGCTATTTGCTTCATTTAGACTATATTGAATCAATATAATTACAGTGAATATAAAGATCTTGGATTCTGAATGAATTGACATACAGTTATCATTCACAATCTTAACGTACAGTCAATCTAGAATAGCAAAATAAAATATAATACAGCCGTCTAAAATGTCCAACTGAAATTAATTTGTAACATATTATTATAGTAACGAATCTGGAGTTTTCTTAAACACTTAATTCTGACATTAAAAATTGCAGTTTTGAAAGATTACAGCCCTAAATTATTTTGCATTTTGATCTGGCAACAAGGAACCTAATTCATTTACAATAGAACACAACAACCAAAAACATAATTACAGTAGGGTAGGTTATATTATTTATAAGTCGTTATAGTACATAAAGTCTGTCAATGCTGCTGAAAATTATTTTGTTTTGAAGAACAAGTAGGCCTACTTCACATCAGATCACAAACACTTTTTTAAATATGTTTTAGGCAATAAACAAAGATTTTAAATTCTTGACAACTGCCTGCAACTGTAATGTATACAATAACTTGTTTTTGCCATCGATATTATTATGTTTAAGAAAAAAAAATTATAATTATTTAACTCTTTAATATTAAAATGTGAATCTCTCAAATGAAACAACTATAAATTTTCGAGTAACATGATTTAGTCCAAGCCTTTTCTGCAGCACTGCAGTCTATACCTATTGACCTTGAACTTGTTACAAATTATAAAATAATCTATAAAATATTACATGCATACCATAAAGAAGGGACCAGTCGTATTTTCATACTGAAAACAAAAGAAATTAAAATGTTAAACTCCTGCAAAATTCCACACCAAACATATTCCAAATTTGACACAGGTCCCTTCCATAAATAAAGTGTTCTTAATAAATTAAATAGTTCTGCTTGGGTTTTACCAAAAACCCAAGCAAAAACAATATTTCTTCAGGAAGTTTCGCCTTTATTAATGAAAAGGCTTTATCAAACAGAAATTTTCTGGTTTGTATAATAAGTGGTAAAACCCAAGCAGAACTTTTTAATAGAAGAAAATGCCACTTAGCCTCAGTCGTAACATGTTAATGAATTTGTGAACAAATATCAGGCATCTACTGTACGCTAAAAAATCATTTACGATAAAAATTAAAGCATCAATTGATACATTATTATAAATAATAAAAAATAATCTAAGCTTTGATCACAAACAATATTCTTCCAGTGACACACAGTATGTTGGTACGGTAGGTGGTCAAGCTGAATTGATTTCATTAACAAACAGAAATTCTGCCCTGTCTATTCAACTATTTGTACAAATAGTAGTAAATATTTCAATCACTTGAGTTAGCTTTTCATTTCCTCCTAAACCTTTATTAGGGCAATTCAAATATACTGTATATCAAAGATATTTTAATAATGCACATCCATGAATGTGACATTTTTTAAATTCTAAAGTGCAATGCTTCCATCCTGCTTTAGCTCTCTGCTATACTGCATTTTAAATCATACGAACCCCAACTTTTTAACCCATCAAGGGTGTTTCTGACAACCGCCAACTGATAATCCCTTGTTAGTCTGTTTAAATTCTTTGACTTTCTTGCAATTTGCATAGAAAATAGAGAATTTGAACCACCCAAACAAGTGGACAACAATGGATTTACTGACAATCAATTTTGAAGAGTTAATCGATTTGGGTTCTTAAGATTTAAAAAACACTATATTCCTACATATCACATACTTTACAAATGAGTGTATTTTAACACCCACATGATTCCATCCCAAAAAGGAATATGGCATGTCAAAACATAATAGACTAATTACAATTAAAACAACTACACTGTAACAGAATTTAGAGAATAAAATTAATGGTGCAAATACTGCAAAATAATGATGTTGCATGCTAACTGAATATGAAATCACAAGATCTTCAGTACTTTCAAATGTTGTGTAAATTGAACTCACCCCACTGTATGATCTATCCTTTGAATTGAATCTTCCAGGAGATCTATCTCGACGAGAATCACGGAACGAACCTTCAAATAAAAGTTACACGATACTTTATAGAAATGACAAGAACTTTAGAATTCATTGTAGTATGAGACTATTCAAGCAAGAAACAATTTAGCAACTACATAAAATCTTGTCTTGTTAAAATTAATAACTAAAAAATTGTTGTTGCACCTCCTCAATGATGAACTATGATTATGTAAATTTGACAATTTTGCTTATAAAATATGATGTTACAAAATTTGTGAATTTTCTGAATAACTGAAGACTATTATTTTAGATTTTTTTCCTGAGTCCACTTAATCAATTTCTAAGACAAGTCTGTGGGATGACATTTGGGATTTTGACTGTGAACAGCAGACTATCAGGAGAAAGGAACAAAATCTGAAATATAAGGTTTTTTTGCCCGTTCTAAAAAAATTAAATGTAGCAAACTAGCAATGAGGTTTTGCATCTATAAAATGATAATTTGTTTGACTACATAGGTCATAGGATCTAAAATTAGAGCTACAAAAACAATATACGGTATTAATTGATAGGTTACTTCATCCAATCCTTATGACTTTGAATTGCATAACTTGTAGTGACTTACCCCTTGATCTTTTCCTTCCGCTTCCATAATCTTCATCCTGTCTACGTCTCCAACCCCTAAGCAAAGCAGAAGAGAAATGGTATAACAACTGCAGTAACTTATATCATTGCTGTCAATACAGGCAAATCAAGATCTAAATTTACTTTAGCTTTACGGTTACCATAGCATTATGATGTGATTCTTCTTGTGGAATAATAATAATATTAAAGTAACGAATTGTGAAAATTAACAAATAATAATGATAGATCTATACTTGCATTGTGTCTTTTCTCAATGTTGGCATTTAAACTAGGCCAACTGTATATTTATAAAATTTGATTCTAAGTTCTTATGTCTCTATCAATTTTGTAAGTCTTCAAAATATTGATACTTTGATAATGAAAGCATTTTTATTTCCTTGCATAATCATTTCATCACTCATGAGGTTTTCGCCTTAGAATGAGAATCATTGTGCAGCCCATTACAAATCATATTACTTGACAATAATGAAAAGCAAGATATTCATCATAAAACACTATACAGTACAATTGATTTTATTGTCAGACAAGAGTAACAAGCTACAACACTTTTGCTGAAATGGTAATGAAAATGATATTACCACAAGATCTTGATTTGCCTGTATAGACTAAATATAAAATAAAAGGTGCAACAAAACTCCAACACAGTGATTGAATGGCTATGGCAGTTTTCAAGTGATTACTTAATCTGCAATAACCATGCAGCTGTTTTCTACTCCTTTGTTAAGATAGGTGACGCTGACCTCACCTTTACTATGTCGAACCTACCGTTAATAAGAGATGGAACTTCACTTCAATACTGTCCCTGAATCAAAATAGAGTTCAAAACACCGAACCCTTGCACAATTCCCTGCCAAGTAGTGACAATGACTATCTCACCATGCATTAACAAAGAAAAGAAAAAAGTTCATTTTTAAAAACGTTCGTAACCCGAAAGTCTCTTTATTTTATTTATCAAACACTACACTATATTGTCCAAGTCCTATAGAAATGCAGTTCTTTTAGCGAGACAGCCTGCACAGACTTGGCAGGGTTGCACTGTTTTATTTTATTTCGACACTGAACGAATGGTGCACACAAAACAACCACACGCACTTTTCACCCCCGAGTGATCTATTTAAGTCCATCCAGTGAAAAAAGATATTAATAAGACCCTATGTAAGATTTTTGATGGGTACCTCCCAGCTTCAAATGATGTATTTCTATTTGTTCTATAAGGTCGAGCGTAAGGATGTGGTCTGCTTCCAGCCTTATAGTCTCTTCTGATTGGTCCAGGGGCAGCTGATTGTACACGTGGAGTTTGAACACCCGACTCACGAAGACGTTGAGCTGTTTCTTTTGACTTTCTTAGTACGGAACTCATCTCAATACCTTCATCAACTGGGAACAGACGACACAATTCTTCAGCCACACGAGGCTCTACTTCCTAACAAACAAACAATACATTTATATACAAACAGATAGATTCAAATCAATCACTAAAAGTAAGTAGTACAAAATTCCCTGCACAATAAATTATTTATTTTTCTTCAAACCTTTAATTTCATAATATTAATAAAGTACTGGTACAAAAGTTTTGATTTTCATAAATATGATTTACTTCTAGAATAGCATGAGCAATCAATATTAATATCTAACTCGAAAAACATTGTTAGGTTATATGTTAATTTTATAGAACAAGATCTTAAAACAGACCTAACTAAGAGTAAGCATTTTATGTAGGCTTACAGAACAACTTGAAAGAAGGCATGAAACCAATATGACTTATTCTGGCAGAACTATCGGAACCTGTACAACTACAAAAATAAATCCTATTTCTGAACAAACATGCATTTAATGAATTGTAATATTCGTACCTGTCCATCCCTTCCTATCTTGACTGGTTTTCCTTCATTCCATGGATTATACAGATGAGCAGTCTTAGTAAACGACAACTCCTTCCTACAAACATACACAGAACAGTAAATTAGACAACCTAACTTTACAGTAAAATTGTTTATGATATTTTATAATTTAACCTCACAGTATGAATTCACAAAGTTAACTCTTCGTAATATTGTAGAGTGTAGTGGATGGTACACTGTAATCTAAACTACTGTTATAAAGAAATTCTTAGAATAAGTAATTATAATTTTTATTTTTAATGCTTAATAAACAAAAAAGGATTTCAAAATTTGCATAAAATACTTTCTTGCATTTATATTTCAAACGTATCCTTTTCACTCTGAAGTCTTCATTGAATCATTTCCATAAGGTTATTTAAAGACACACTATATAACTAATAAAACATTATTAGCATATATTAAATGTAGAGCTGCACCGGGATGATCGGTTTGATAATCGGATCGGCCGATTTCGGACACCATTAATCAGTAAGCTTAATCGGTTTTTCTGATTGTTCAATACCGATTCTTCCGTCGCTGATAATCGAAATCATCGGCTCATTGGCCGTTAATAATTAGCGAGAAAAACTTGTATAACTAGTATAAAAATTTCTGTAAAAAACTTGAAAATGTTCATCTACGATCTGTATTTCTGTGCATGTTTTTCTTTTTTCTTGCATGAATCATATCAGAAGAACCATCAACTGAGTTAGAGAATTTATTAATATAAAGATTAATTAGTTTTTCTTCTGGGGGAAAACGAGAGGAAGGTGAAAGTAAATTCATTACAGGTTTTTCCTTGACTACCATTAAAAGTCAAGTTTAATACACAACTAAATTGAATAATATGGGTCCACGTCATCACTGACACGTCAGCATAGCCGCGAAACATTTAAAGACGCTTCATCGTTACAAAATTGAATATTATTGGTCAACATCTTCACTGACATGTCAGCATAGCAGCGAAACATTTAAAACTGCCATTTCAATTAATTTGTGAGAGTACGTAACAATTAATGTTTATCGCCGATTACTAGATCGACCCAATTATCAAAAAACCGCGATCGGTGCAGCTCTAATTAAATGCTTGTTTGTTGTGTACCTGCATATCCAGTCCATTCTGAAGACTCCTCCTAAAGCTTTGGCACTTAGTCCAGGTGGCAGCACCCATGAGATCTGTGGACCATCACGACGAGACTCAGTTGAAAGACGACAGAAACCTAGAAAGTTACAGAATTTAGCTGAGAGAATAATTCACATTTATCTAAATGAAAATAAATATTTCCACACATTTATTACAGGTCTACAGCTAATCAAGTTTCTTGAGGGGTTGTTCTTGTATTTACTTTATTTGCGTCTTCTATGACCTTGTTACTTTCAAGAAACAATTTATGTTGCAAACACTGTTCTCAATCACAAAGTTACAGCAAAGGTTGGAACATTACTGGTCCTTACAAATTCATCGATTCATGTTAAAAAGTACAAGCTACATCTCTATATTGAATAGACTAAAAACTGTTAAACTCCTAAAATGTCAATATTTTATTTTAGGTGCTTATACGTGAATATCTATCTTTTTATAATCTTACACAGTCACAGTACAGGAAAATCTGGTAACAGAATAAAAACATTACATTTGAGTCTAACACAAAACAAAAAAAATCTATGTATCATTTAATATTTTAAACAGAAAAAGTTTTAAAACTTATACTAATACAAAACTAGCCTACATTTAAAAGTAAAACATCTTTGAATGTCTGTAACACGTACCTGAAAACTTTCCACTTTCTTTGACTGAGAATATGAGCAAAACATTCCTTGACTCTTTGAATGCTTGATTAAGTTTAGCTTCATTCTGAGGTGGAGTTGACCAAACACCTTTAGCTTTTGATAATGCTACATTCTCTGCATTGTTACTTTTCATTATGAAGAAACGAGCATCACGGAATAAGTAGTTCAACTTCGTCGCATAATCTGAAAATGATACACAATTTATAGATTTACATCGCTCTGAAATTACAAGGAAAATTAATTAATTAGACAATTATAAAATCAAGAAATTAAATTTTGCTTAAAAAACAATAATCAACAATCTTTTTAGAAAAAAATTGTTAATAAGTTACAATACATTACTGACTGACAAAACATAGTAGACTATTTAATAATTGTACATTTTTGAATCGTTATTAAATGCTTTAAATCTTACCTTTCTTCACTGGTCTTCCTTCTTGAGCCCTTGCTGCAAATAAAAAAAAACAAAGAATACAACATTACAAACCTATAACGCTATAAGTTAATCAAGACAGTTTCTTATAATAACAAGTAAAATAATAATAAAAATAAGGCAATAATTTTCATTGAATATTTCAGATACGGTAATAGACTAATTTCATTTGATTAAAAAAATAAAATTATACTGACTGTACTTGTTTAGAATAGGCCTACTGTGATTTTTGAAATACTCTAAGAATGAAAATAAGAAATAAACTAACACTAGCCAAATGAAATCTCTGTCAAGTAATGCAAATGAATTAATTTTAGCTGATAAAATATAGCCCATTTCTCTGATTAATATTATTATCTGCTCCCCAATTTTTACTTAACCAATTAGGCCTACCATAACCATGTAATTTCTTACCTGGACTTCTTTCAGGTGATTCAGACCGCTTATCAGGAGATGCAGACTCATTATCTGAAATAATACATAAACAAATTATATTTACCAGTGACTCAGTCAGAGTATGGAACTTTGCAAATTGACTACGTTACAAAGTTTTGAATTAGTCTATAAACAGTTCAAAAAATAATGAAAGAGCTGCCCTTCAGTGGAAATAAACATTAATCCATGACACTGATGTGACAATAAGATATGAAAATCAAACGTTTTTTCTGTGAATATGACTGTACAGTTTAGTACAACAACACATTCACAATACCATGGAACTCTAGAAGGGCTAGGGATTTTGGAATCCCATAGAAAATCCCCCATTATAACTTAAAGCTAAGGGGGAAATCCTCCTTTGACAATATGTTCTGTAAATTTGTAAGTGATAGTCGCAGCAATATGATTTTTACACCATTGGAAATGTATTGAAAATGTAGTTAAAACGCGTATAAAATGTCTATAATTCTTATGTATTCGCGAAATATATTACAAAATTAAGGGAATTTTTAAATTTCCTTTAAATTTCAGCCTTTTTTTCAGTATTTAAAACATTCTCTTGAATTATTTTGTCTTGACACTAAGTAAAAATACAACCACATTATTATAGGTTGTCGATAGTATCTGGAAGCTATACTCAGGGTGTCTACCAAATGCTGAAGATGACATTCCCCGAATATTTCAGATTTGAAAGGATTTTTTCACCATTTTCCAGAGCGAAAAAAAATTCAAAAATGTGAGAATTTAAAAAGTTAGTTTACGTGATAAGTTGGTTAGGTCTATATTAATTTTTTAGGTATTATTTTAGAATTTTTTTAGCATTTTTCTATATTTAAAAAAAAGTTTTTAAAGTCCTCCCTTAATCCCTAAATGACATTTTCGGATACAGAGTAAAATTTTCTGGGCCGTAATTATAGGAGAGTGTCACAGACTGCCACCATGGTTAGCGCATGAGAAGAAAATTTTGGAAATTATAGATAAAAATTCACTATTTTAGGCACCTTTTTACTGATCATATTCTGTGAAATAAAACCTCATTTTTTATTATTTTGTGTGGATTTTTCTGCTTTTTACAGCAGGAACTTGTTCACGAAGACAAAAAAAGGAATATTCCACAAATACTATTAAACAGATTGAAATTTCCATCTATAGTTAAGAAATATTGAATAGGTGAGGTGCAATGTTTTGAAAGCCAAAGGCAAGCTAAAAATTTTTTACATTCTCAACTGATTTTCTCAAGGAATGAAGGAAATACTGTAGGCAACTTTGCAGAATATTGCTAATTTACATGAAATTCCAGGAAAATTGCAAAAGATTAAAAAATTCCCTGATTTTTACAGAAATGCTAAATTTCCTGATAATTCCAGGTTGGTAGACACCCTATATACTTTCTGAAAAGTTGTAACTTAACTCAAT
Organism: Campodea plusiochaeta; assembly: GCA_034698565.1. Classification (NCBI taxonomy): domain Eukaryota; kingdom Metazoa; phylum Arthropoda; class Diplura; order Rhabdura; family Campodeidae; genus Campodea; species Campodea plusiochaeta. The sequence goes on along the minus strand of JAQIWE010000558.1, from coordinate 7,280 downwards.
TTTAGTTTTATTAAAGCTGGGGATAATAATTTTAGTACTTTCTTCACTATCAGGTAGAACTTTATGTAGATTAATTAGGTTATATTCCTAAATAATTATTTATTGTCCATTGATAGAATTTATTTTATTTTATTTGAGTAGTTTGCCATATTTTGTAAATTAGTAATAAAAATTTTGTTTTTTTAAATAGTTCTATAAGCCTCAATTTGAGTGCAAAAGGAAATCCACATGATTCATGGAAAGTCCCCCTCTAAAATATGTGAAAGGGAGATCTCCTCCTGCACCGAAAATCCTTAGCGCTAGCCCTGAATTCTCCAATTATTGTAATAGCTTTGAACTTTAAAATAATTAATTTTACACAACTTTACATTCAAATCAACAGTAATTTAAATAATTACTTCACATATTAAAATAGCTACTGCCAGTATTCCAAGAACAGCTGACTAATCAATACTAGAACTACCGGTACTCCATTTCTTTAAACTCTATGCTATCCTACCTGAATCAGATGATCCTGAAGTGAATGATTGATTAGATGAAATGGTATCCTCATCCTCGTCATCAGATGAAGTAGAAGTTACTTCACTACGAGTATCATACTCCTCTTTACCTTCCTCTGTCATTGTTGATAATGTTGGATCTAATAATGCTTTCGGAGGAGTGGAAGAGGATTCAGGAAAAGCTATAAGGGGGACAAGAAGAAAATTATATGATTTTAAAGGATTGTACTTGTATTAATATATACAAAAATTTTATTTTATTAAGACATCCAATACAATCCACATGGAAGGGATCAGTGTCAATAAACAGGGTTCGTACACTTAAGCCAAAATGAAATTCAACAATTTTTCCAGATAAAATTTTTATGAAAAAAATCAAAGGCTGTAAAATATAAAATTGACCATTTTTTCTTATTTGCATTCAAAGTATTTTATAAAATCGTTCATGTTTTCTTAAATAACCAGGAAAGAAAACAAAAAACAACGAGAACTTGTTTTATATAATTATGGTAGGCCTACCTCAATCGCGTTTACGATATACCAATTTTTTGATCGCATATAAAAGACGTGGCAAAGGATGACTTGACTAATGCCAAGTCATCCTTTGCCACGTCAGCACATCCCATAATGCAACGTTTGCATTTCCCGTAAGGTTTTAAAACCGTATGTTCAAAGTTCCTAGTGAAATTTTAAAAACAATTGTATGAAAGAACATGTATCAGAAATATAAACACTAAATGTTCCTTCCCTATTTCCTTAAAAAAATCATACCAGTAGGCATTTTATAATTGAAAACAGGCTAAATTTTATGTTTATGATTGAATACTGGTAAAAACTTTTAAAGCTTTTCCAAGACACGTATTTTCGATATGGCCACAAGAAATTCAAAATGGTCACTACGAAAAATTTGTGGTGGCCATTTGGTCACCAACTCTTCAACTATCTGGAAACACTGAATTACATTTTGTAATATATCGTATTTATGGATTCAGCTGAAAAACGTTTATATTTGCACATAACTTGTAAATATGTGATGCCAGTGATAGCAAAATAGTACTGTTTACAATAATAAGCTACGTAAGAAACCATCATTTAGGCCTTTATAAAATTAAAGTATGATCACAGTTAAACTAAAATGATAATCACTGATATTTTAATTTATGACAAAATATACAATTTTAGTATTTTACATCAAAATCAAGAGGTATAACCTAGTACTTGACAGCCCACCACAGCAGCACACAATAGACAGAACTAAATAACTAATTAAAGATTCCTCCAACAAAACAGATACTTTCAAAAAGGAAACGCAGTGGTAGATAAAAAATCATAACAAAAAATAGTAAAATTATACAACATTTACAATTTTGTTTATACTGATAAACATCCCATTGTTTGTGTGACAAATGACTTTGAGTTTAATATAGGCTAACATGTGAATGCCTACCTTTGGTTTCTTCCCCTTGTTGCTGTATTTGTTGTTGTTGAGTTTCTTCTTCAACTGGTTCACTTAATCGAGCCTTCTTTGGAGTTTCCTTCTTAACACCTTCCTTACGATATGGACGACGAACACCTTTTTCTACAAATAACAGATAAACAAACTTATTCAATAGCAAAGATTTACAATGTCTGGTTGTATTTCAAATTTTAATGGCTCAAGTAAATCTCATATTTACCTGTGACACTGCCTTTTTAAAATGGAATTTGCAAGACATTCCCCCCCATTTTTGACGTAATTTTTTGCCGTTTTGGTTTAGTAATTATCCGAATTTCTAACTGATACCCGAAACAAAACACGGGTACCTGATGGAAATACTAGTATGCATCCATATTGTACTTGCAGGGTAACAGTACAAGAAGTGCAAGTAGGCTAAGCTATAGTTAACTTACGTGTTCTTCCAGAGTTTTCTTCCTGATTTGTAGTTTCTTCAGTAGCCTCTTCACAAGGTGGTGGGGTCTGAAATAAATATATTATCAAGAACAATCATTAATAATATGCAACTTTGTGACATTATGAAAGATGATATCACGGATGCCTACATGACAAAATACACACTTCCTACAACTAACATTCAGCAATACCGCTGCTAGCATTCAGCAATACCAGTACTAGCATTCAGCAATACCGGTACTAGCATTCAGTAATACCGGTACTAGCATTCAGCCATTCAACAGAATAAAACTACTGAATAGTTAATAATGTTAAAGTTATTATATAAATAAAATAGCATGTTTCAGAGATGTTAACTAAAATTGTGAAATACACGAATAATGTACCGGTATATAATGATAATGAGGTTTCTACTTAAAATTTAAACCTACAGGAATCAACTAAAACAGACTAGCAATATAAAAATATGATGAAAGCATGCAAACTTGAACCATGCAGTTAAATTTACCTTTTCTATAAGTTCTGTAGTATTTTTATTAGAATGATTTGCTGAATGATTTCGTGGACTGGAATTATCAGTTGAATTTCTGCTCTTACGAATCTGTTTATGCTAAAGACAAAAAAAATAACTTGCTGTAAAAATTACATCAAGTAGACTACGGTACTTTTTAAAAATCCATTTACGATCCAAAAGCTAACATCGTTACCTACGTAAATTAGACTATGATCCTAATTCCAAATACTGCAATTCCCCACATAATTGTCGCCATCGCGTAATTCAATTAAAAAGTGGCAAAAAAATTCCCATCGTAAAAGTTTCCCATCGTGTACTATAGTTTTTCAGGTGTAAAAACGGAAAAACATCAGCTTATACAAGTATAATTACAAAAACACTGACTTGCGCGATAATATTGAAGCGAATGCAGTATTTTCGCGATAACACAGACCCGAACCTAATATATTTCGCAAATAATATTGACGCGAACATAACATATTGAGCTATATTATAGACGCGAACGTCATTATAATTATTTTGCGTTAATATTGACCACAGTATGAATTCATAATAATAATTGCGTGGACTAAATTTTATACATCATTTTTAAATTTTGAATTTTTTCTCTGGCATAATAGTCACACCTAAAAAAATTTATGCGAATTTCAGGAAAAAAGTGCGACGATTATGCAGGGAATTACGGTATATTAATAGGCTACTTGTTTTTAAAACACATATTTTACATTAAATTTAGGCCTATACATCTGATGTTCTGGAACTCTCTGAATATTCTTTATTTGCCACCATCGTAATAAACATTTGTAGGCTACCTATAATTCCTTATATTTTTAATAAACTGTAAATTTTATAGATGATATTATAAATACAGTAGCCTAGGTCTATCACAATGACATTGTATTGAACTGAATGTAAATAATGATTTTCTCAATACTGATGAAATGTTTAGGTTTTTTAATAAAATATTTTTTCCAGTGACTCTTGTTTAGAACTGTTTCAGTCCACAAGGATATATTAACACTTTGACTGCCACCGACTCCTTTGGGCGTCAAAGTAGGTCATTTCACACCTGCCGCGGACTCCTTTCGGCGTCTTCAACTCATGCTATTTAAATCACCTCACACACTCGGTGTGGCACTAGCGATCTCGGCTCATACACGGTAGGGTAGCTGAGGCAAAAACAAAGAAAAATATGTCCTTGATTTTTTTGATACGTCACTGTTGAAGGTCGTAATCGGCATTTTAAATTTACGCATTTCGCCGTGCTAACGCTTATGTTATACAATATAGGTCCGGACTGACGATTTTTTTCATTTACGAATTCGAGAACGTAACTGTTACGTAATATAGGCCTAATAATGTTATATACGAGAAGAATCGTAATTTTCTCAGGATTCCAATTATGTAAAGAACATATCTGTGTGATGAACGGTTCCTTCGCTACGGTCAAATGTTTGTGAAATCGATTGTAACCGAGGAAATTTCTTTCTAGGAATAAAGCTGTGGCATTATTTCGTTCAGCTTTTCATCATTTTAGTTAATATAACTGGACTAAACACTTAGAGTGTTTATACTCGTTAGAATCACCAGTTTCTAATTTACAAAGATTGCTAGGATACTACCTCATTGCTTTGGTGCGGAAGATTTAAACGCCTTTTCATTGTGTTGACTTTGCTGACTTTTGGAAGATTTTCATTTTTGCATGATGGAAAGGTAGGCTAGAATACTTTTATTTTGGAAAGGAAAACATCTAACTTTCAATACTAAAAATGAAAAACAAAGTGTTGTTAACAGACGCCTACAGGCATCTATTGAAATATGTAGGGAACTGGTTCTTCGACGCCATTAAGCATCCAGGAATATAAACCAATGCTGTGCGAGTATTTTACATCGTACAATGATGTTTCATATACCAAAAGAAGCACATTAAAATGTAGATTTCAAAACTGTTTTTATTTTTACGGTACATCAAACGGTTCAGGAATTAGAAAGGAAAAACCAAGACTGTAATTCACGGATGTCTATAGGCGTCTCCATACCATATGCCGCCGACACCCATAGGCGTTTGACCCAATACTAGGTCACCTGTTGACCTTTTTAATTTTTTTTGTACACATGTGCTTCTGGTAACTAAATCAACGAGAAAACACAAAAAAAGTATGTGGCATCTAGGAAGGGTTTCTTGATTTTTGGGTGGCAGTCAAAGTGTTAAGGTATATATCACTGTACATACAATTTCTATTTTCACAATATTTCTTCCTAAAACTTCCACAAGAAGTTATAAACAGCTATAACACAAATTATTGACGTAAATTCTTTTATTCTTGTACATTCTTCCGATACACTGCTACATGCCTATGATGTGCACTGGAATTACTTTGTAAAATTAAAAATATGCCTCTGTCCCTCTGATCACAAGAGTTAGGTCTAAATGTTAGATTTATTTATAAAATTACCTGTACAGATCCTTTTCCTGATTTTTTGGATGCTGTTTCTGTATCTTCTGTAGATGCACCTTTTGCTGGGTTTTGAGCTGAAAAAAAATTAAGAAAATCAAAATTTGGAAATAAATTAGGCTTTGTAGGCCTACTCTAATTATTTAACATGCCGTATTTAGCATTCTTTTCTAGTTTACTTTTTTATTTTGTTCTTTGACTCTCTTTGCCGAATGATAAACACTAAAAGGAAAGTCTTAAAAATTATGTAGCCTAGTCTTCTAAAATATCCAATTATATCTTTAAAATTCTATTCGCTTTTGAATTAGGTCAATTTACAATTTTACACAGAAATTGTTTAACTTTAGAATTAAGGAATTAATTTTGTCTTCAACAGCATAATTTGACTGTAATGAAAAAAAAAACTCTGCTATATTTTAAGCATTGTTAATTTATTAATAATAATTATGTATTAAAGCACAATTATTTCACTATTAGCGTAACATAATAACTTTACTTAAAAATTTTCAAATCAATTCATTCAGACTTCCAAATAAACAATACTCCACAATTCAGTCACAGTCACCCATATCTCTGGAAGTACACTATTGTTACGCTACTGGAGCCTCTATGCAGTGAAGAATGGGCTATACAAAACGACCATCTATGGTACAAAATTGTAAACTTAAACTTGTGACTACCAAGGTCATATTTTTCTAAAGCTTAATACTTTCGACAACATGGAACCCGAGCGTAAAAAGGAATTGTGCCTTACTGATAACTAAATAAGTTACTGTAATTTCAGTAAAAATGAATAAAAGTACACAATATAAAAAATTGGGAAACACTGAGAATCAAAAATACTCATTTCCTTTTTCAGAAAAACTTCATTATCTCCTAAACTTGGATCGACAACATTGGCCCTTTTCATAGAGAGTGACACATACGGTACTGTTTTAGGTCACATTACTGTTATGTTTGTAACTGATATATATAATGTAATGATAGTGTTTTTACCTGCTGTTTCTGCTCTGTTGACTTCTTCTGCTAACTCATCAAAGACTGAAGCACTTCCTTCAAGTATTTCACCTAATACATCCAATTCAGCTTCTGGAACAGATAAAACATCTACAAAAAATTAACAACAAATTCATTACAAATAATCAAATATTAGGCTATATGGAGCATTTGCAAATAAAATGACTCATTATGACTTTAGCTAGAATTACCGTAGTTCAATTATAATTTTTTGTATTTGTTATTCTGTTATTGGTGTATGTGCAAAACTTAAAATACATATATCTTGTGTTAATTGTCATTTAGCTACCCTAACCCCCGTTACCATTTTTTTTAAATTGTTGATAATTATTAAAATTAATTTGTTTTAGGCCTATATTCTGATATAAATTTTTCACTGTTATTTAACTAAATTTTTTAGAGTACCCGTATAATTCAACATTTAACACACAAACATTAAAAGCACCAAAAAAGGTCCATAGCTTCTAACAAATTAGTCCACTCCAAAGTATAACATAGTTTCGTTATTCAGTGCACCATGAGAGAAAATCTAGGAATTTCTATATGGTTTGACAACAAGTGAATGGGGAGCTTTTCGTAAAAAAAAATATTCACTAAACTAGCCTACACTACCTTGCAGAAAAATTAGTTTTATTAATAGCCTATGATCTAAGTTTTATTAAATAATATACTGTCATCAGTGTCATGTTCCTAAAATTGATATCTGAGGAAATAAAAAAATTAATCATGTTTTATGGAATACTGCACATCAATGAAAAAGTCATTTCGGAAGCTGTATGACTAGGGCCTGAAATATTTAGCACTTTCAGAAGCCTCTTGTGGCATTTTCAAAATCGAGATTTAGCATTTTGTAGCACTTTCAATTTTTACAGTTATTTGCAGTACCAATACGACAAAAACGA
>JAQIWE010000557.1:0-21211 GCA_034698565.1 Campodea plusiochaeta | reverse complement strand
AATGTTTGAAACCTTGGAGGAATAAATAAAATAACCCTCTAGCACTTATTCCTTCAAGTTTGAAACATTAATTTCCTGATTATTTCATGTCAGCAAAACATTTAAAAAAATACAAGAAACATTAGACACTGTACTAATAAGAAAAATACGTTACATATTATAAATTTCTGCTTCTTTCCCCTAATAAAGCCAATGATGCTAAAAGACTAAATACAGAAACCCTTTTTGGTTTATAGTAGAAATCAAGAATTAAAAAAATCTATGGTATTTGTAAGCTACTTTCTTACAGGCTAAAGAACTTGATCTTTTGTAAAACCCAAATACCCAATAGAATTAAACCATTGATGAAAATAAATGGAAAGAAGCAGAAACACTGTACTAATAGAAAGCTTAGACACTGTACTAATAGAAAGCTTAGACACTGTACTAATAGGAAAAATAGGAAACTGTACTGCTGGTTGTTGTTAAGATAGTTTCATACAGCTTTAGGTAAAAAAATTAAATTAATAGCAATTTTACAACATGATAGAATTTATAGAAGTAACTTTCTTTGCCTTCGAGCTCCCAAAGGAAGGTCTCACCGACGTAACTCACCAATAAATTATAATTACATCTGCATGTAACTTCTAATTGAAAGTGATGATATTTTCAGAATGAATCTGTAACTACAACATATACACACACTCTCGTGGGAACAGCTGAAAGACGACAGCATTTGAAAGAAGGGAAATATTTCTATTGCACCTGCCAGCGGTGTTCGGATCCAACAGAACTTGGAACGAATTTTTCCAGTTTGAAATGCTCAAGTTGCAGCCCTGGTATGTCAAAATTCAGCAATTTTAGAGCAAGTGTTAAGTAATGACGTGAAAATATGTTTCATTTGAGAGGAAATATTCTGACGTTTATGTAAACAATATCAATCGTCAATTTATCGTAGGAGTAATTAAAGCAAATGAATAGTTTTAAAATGTGCTGTAAATTGTTTTGACTTTTCCACAATCGTCATTATTGACTTTTATATGACATGAAGAATTTAAATTTAATTTTGAAGTCGTAAATAATTCAAAATAACAGATGTCTATTTCTGTTGTGTAACTGTATCGCTATGATAAGCAAATGTAATGCTGACAATATTTTGCATAAATAAAATCATGCAGTCACTATGTTTCCATGATGAAAAGTTACTAAATTAGCATAGCGAGCTTGCTGCTGTATTTGCAACTATAGTTTTAATATTTTATTGTATTTGCTGCATTGTTTCGGATAACTCAATGCTTTCAAAACAATACAACACCATTAGAAAAGAGGAAATTAATTTGCATATAATCTGAAGTATCATTAAACAATATTCTTTTTTTTTTTCGTTGTAGCTAGAAATATTTTTTAATAAAGCCAACATAACATGATGCTTTTTTTAAATGTATAAATATGTATTAGAGCTTGAACTATCTCAACACAATGAATCCTTGGAAAGATTAAAATATTAAAAATTTGTAGAACCATCATAGCACATGAAGTAGGTTTCAGCCAATAATGAAATAAATATTTGTTCGAATCTTTTGTTTAAGGTTTTATTATGGCTGTGAATCCACTTGATGATAGTGAAGATTCAGCGTGGAAATGTACAAATTGTGAGATGTCACTTCCATTTAAAGCTGTTAAGAAAATCACAGAAATTATCCAAAGACAGGTAGGTTGCAAGTTTTTTATAACGTAATCTTTATAAGTTACAGTTACTCAAGAGGCATAGAGCTGTTATTTTTTTCCTTCTTAAAAAAACATTATGTAAAGTACAAAAAATAAATTCAATATTAATTTTCTAGCTGTTCAACTTAATATCTTAAATTTGTAATAATGATATACGCGGATTGAAGATTTGGCAGTGAGTGGAATTGAGGAACTGGAGGAATGTAGATCTACAGTTCGAATTTTTATGTCCCGACTACCGAAGGCAAATCTTGGACGATATTTTCAAGTTTTTAAATTAAAATTTCTAAAAATAACTCTTAAATTACAGCTTAGACAGGAACTTATGAAAGTAAATATCAATTTTTTTATAAACATCACTTATATTACACATAATTTCTCTCTTTTCTCTTATTTCCATTGTTCTTCCTTCTTTCTTCCTTATTTTTTTTTCCTTCAAGGTGGTATGGGCTATATAGCCCCTTAGCTCTTCTCCCCTCCCGAAACTCATTACCTGAGCACAGCATATTCCCCCGATGAATCAACAAAGATATCTCCCAGCGCCATATAATTTCTTAAACATCTAATTTATTTCTTTTCGTATTATTTTTCAGATTGAAGCTGCAGGTGATAGACCAATTGAATTAGAGGGAATTCTTAAAAAGTTCCAAGCTGCTTTACATCCCAACCATTGGTTACTAACTGGAGTAAAACAGATTTTAAGTCAGGTGTATGGCAGAATAACAGGATATCTTTTAGATGATTTACCGGATGTCATGTTAGAAAGAAAAATGGAATTATGCAGAGATATATTAAAATTAACTGATATACTTGAACCTGGGTTGTCCAGACTAAGAGGTTTGTATATCAATATTCATTATAATATTACCTTTGTTTTTGATCAAAGAAGTGTTCTCTCAAGTCTGTCTCAAATATTTGATATAAAACTCAATTAAAAAACTCCTATCTAATAAACATAGTTAATAGGACTTTTTTTGTCATTTTTGTAAATACTTCATTGGTCATTGCAAACCAATACAAAGTATCATACTTCCAGTCATATATAATGAGAAATAGAAATATATAATAAATTTATAACGTTATAGTTTGAACTCTCCAAAATAAATTTACATCTTAATTAAATTAAATTAACATAAACTTCATAAATAAAATTCTTCTTGTGTGACAATAACGTGTCACTGTTGAGTAGCAAAAACCCTGACATACAGAATAGCGAAACGTTCAACAAAACGAAGATGAAACCTTATACATTTTCATTCTTTTCTCACAGGAAGTTTCAATTCTTCCGACCTTCAAATACATCTGTGACGTGTAATAGTCTGTAGTTATTTAATGTTTATACTGTTATAAGAAGGTTAAGAAATAGATATTATGGGAATTTAGTTTTATTTAGAAAATTATAGAATTTATTTTTTCAAATAAGGAAAAGAAGAATAAGACCATATTTCATTTTTAAATCAAAACAATAACTATAGAGCTTGTTACTTATGTAATTGCTGAAAACTACTCAGTAGCAGAAAAATTATTCAAAGGTCACAGCAATAATATATCAACGTCTTTAAAAACCAGCATTTGCAACATTTATTTAGTGTACCTCAAAAATATACTCTGTGTTTTCAAATATATCAAAAATTATATTATGTCAACTTTATAAGTTAGTGACAATATTTATTGTGAAATTATAACATATATCAATTTTCAATGTTATATGAATTTGGCAAGATCTTCAAGAAACTAAAATAATTATATAAAATCCACAAATGTTAATGAACTCGTAATGAATTTCATCATTGGTATTGATGCAGATTAAGGAATATATACAATTATATATAGTATTGTTACTTCACTATTTATATAAATAGAGTTTATAATGGGAATTAAAAAGTTTTTGAGTTCATATGACCCGCACAATGACATAATATATCTCAATAACCTTTTCCTCTTCTTACGTATCATAAATGTAATTTTGCTTTTATATTTGAAAAAAGGGGGAGAATTCGTGAAAGAACATATTTTCAAACTGGAAAGAGTATTTGTGTCCGTAATATCTTAAATACTTTTATGCAGAATAGCGTTGGTTAATTATATAATTAAGATTAAAAAATAATTGTAAACAGATTTTAGGAAAATTTTCAAAATATACTGCTAAGTGAAAATTTTAATTTTTCATATCTAAACTTTCCTGTAGGCTGCTATAATAAAAAATATCAATCTCAAATATATTTATGAAATCTCCTTTGTTGTTTTAATGCTCTTTATATTAAATTCATATATAAATAAAAGTCGTCCATTGTGCAAGTAAATTTATAGGCATAGTTTTTTTATTGTCACTATTTATCCGCTTTTATCGTCATTTCCTTCCTTTTATTACACACGTTAGTAATAATCCATTATATTCCTTTATTATTATTTATTTTTTACAGGTGTAACTTTGTACGAACTTCATGCACCTATGCTAATTTTGGCTCAACACAATTATAAATATGGTTTGTTTAAAGAAGATGTTTTAAAGGAAAAATTTCAAGAAACTCTCGAAGTACTCAAAGAAGCTGAAAAGATATTATCTTTAGATGATCCGAGCTCGGCGGAAGGCGAGATGGCCTTAGCAGCAAAGAATGCTGTGGAACAACTTGAAGTAGCTATTGGACAAGTTGATAAATTAGGAGATTCTAAATAAATCGATATCGTACTAGTCAATAACGTCATATTATAAAAATAATTATTTTATTCTTTCTTTATTAATTTGAAATACCGAAAAAAAAAAAATCATAAAAACTTTATACGCACAGAGTACAAAGAAAGAAACAAGTATCATAATTGATCATGAAAATATTGATTTATTTCTAATTTATCTCCGTGTAATACTTTCAAAATACATTAATTGTATTTTATGCAATAAAAATACATTTTTTCAAATTACTTCCGAATATTCATTTCAAATTTTCCCGCTACTATTGCAAGCTGGGTAGTTTGCCACGTCTTCGTCTGCCTGCTGCAATGGCTGCGGATGTCCAGCCGATTGTAATGCTTAGTCATGTGTATTTGAGTTCTGAAGCTGTGTGAGTGCTACTAGTTAATTAATCGTACATAGGATTGCACGGAAGCCAGTGCATTTATTGCTCCTGGTAAGGTTTAGGGTATAAAAGAGGAAACATTCATTCAAAATGTTGAAGTTGTTTGTAAAAGTAACCTAACCTAGTTCTCTGTTGTCCTTAACCTGTTTACATCACAGGCTAGGTTAATAACGTTGGAGTTTGCGCTGCTTACACGTATTGTTGCGTGTAGCACTTGACCTAATAATACAGGCTTGATAATTAGGAGGATAAATTATTCAGAGCTAGGGTTCAGAATCAGTTCCTGTGATTGGAACTGGGAAAGTTTGATAGTTCAGTGGCTCAGTAGCTGTTTTTATCACATTTTGTAGATCCTATGATTAACTTCTTATTTTGTTTGTCTTAGTAATGCTACTCGTAATGTTGGATCATAATAACGTAAGTGTGCAGTAGATTTACTTTCTCACTTTGCAGCGACTAAACCTGCAAGCAGAGTTGATTACGGTAGACCTGTGGTTGTTGGTATGTCAAAAATTGTTAAAACAGCTGAGCAGTAACATTAAAAAAGTGTTTAGCCAGTTATTTTGTTTACATGAGTATGTTGCAATATTACCTCAGCTTAATTTTGTTTCGTAGTTAGGCCTAATACTTTATACTTCCTGTACTGGTACTGTATAATATACAGATTATATAGGCCTAGTCTCAGTGGGGACCTGTTCTGCTTGGAATTTGCCTTGGCTGCTAGCCAAGACCAATAAGCGGCAATCGCCCATGACATATTCCGAGCAGAGGCAGCAGAATAGGTCCCTACCGAGACTAATACAGATAGTACTTGAAATTATTGTTTTACACCACATGTGTTCAAGAATTATTTTTATGCTACGGACTTGAAAATTCAATATAGGACCTAAGTCTATTTTACTTTACATGAATGTAAGTCACCCTACTAAAGTTCAGAAAAATCTCTAGTAGTTCTTGAAAATTCTATGAGTATCTGAAAACCATATTTTCCCTATCTTTTAACATGTGGGCTGCAAGATTTATCACCTTCTGTGGTATGTTAAAAGATAATGAAAAGGTCATTTTTGGATATTCATAGTTTAACAAAAACTACTACCATAGGCTATAGGCCTTTAATTAGGCCTATATATATTTTTTATTTTATTTTGTGGATTATCTTACATCTAATTGAAGAAACCATAATCGGATTATACAGAATTTTGAGGTCTATAGCTGGTTCGTTTGTAAACCAACTTCTGCTCCTTCTCACTTTATCCTAGTCATCCCGACTAAAGTGGACAGTAGTAGAACTAGATTTATAAGTGTTTAACTAAACTGCTAGGCTTTCTCTTGAGTTTGATATGAACTCAATCACTGAAAAGAGCTGTAGAAAGAGAAAACAGCAATGAAGAATTATAATTTACAGACTGTTTAATGATATGAGAATACTTCAGTTATTATTTCTTTGCATCCGAACAACTTTATAGTACCCAATTACCCATGATGCTTTTTTAGGCCTACGGTGATTCCGTATAGTGTTAGCTATTAGCAAGAACTCTTTTTGATTTTACACTTTTTCTGGTAACTTGTAATGTTACTTGGGCCTGCCAAAAAAGTTTTTAAAATATTGAGGACCAGTGTATTTCAGTATAGTCCTCTTTTACAAGTTAAATAAGTTAGATAAAGGTTTACAATCCTTATACATTTCTACTTGAGTATATAATTACCTGACTCCTCAATAATCTACCTCAAAATAATGATAAGATAACTTATAATTTAAAATAGTTCTATTTATAGGTGCCTACTAATCAATGACAGTGTGAAGTTACACTAGGTGATACAGAACCTATTTTACTAAATCAGAAATTTAATTCTGATTCTCCCTGGTATTGGTGTACTTCTGGTAAATTTGAATAGCATGTAAGAACACAGTAATTATTAGGATATATTACTCTAACTTTTTGGTTTTTATAAACCTACTTGGAGCTCACTAAACCGAAGGTGTGTGTGTAGGGGGTGATAATTATATGACTTCATCTGTAGATATGAGATATGTAGACTGTAAAATGCCATAGGGAATCCTAATTACTGCATTAATTTTCAAACTGCTGCAAAATCGACTTTTTATCGTGATTCGTATTGCTAAGGTAGGCTAGGAATTGCTAGCTTGAAAAAGGAGCAATTTATAAATTCAGCTAGAAACATCTCTGTATAAAAAGTGATAAAAAAATTAAACCACTAAGCCTACTTCTACCTTATAAACTGAAATATTTATCAAGTTGCAAATTCTTTTCCCCCTGATTGTAAAAATAATAACATACCTATAGCCTAACTCTTGACCAAAGTAGATGGCCAAAAAATATTTAGAACTATTTGAATATTTTTCTCAACTTTGTCTCCACTGTGTGTGTGAGTATTACCAATCCCATGCATGTTGTTTCAGAGAGTAAAGAATGCTTCCGAATGGTGAAATACCACAGTCACACCCACAAACATTTCCTACGTACCCAACACAACCACCAATAAGTCGGGTGGCAAATAATCAACCACCACCACCAACACTTTCACCAACTGCTGTACCACCACAGGGTCCAGCATTAATCAGGCCAACTCCTATTAGATGCCAAGGTAATAGTTTTTGAGATTTTTGTGTTCTTATCTTAACTTGGCATCTTTTTAAAGTTCGTTGTTTCGTTTTGTTTGTTTTTATTTGTTGATTAAGTTTTTTTTTGTTCCTTTTCATTATTATTTATTTAAAAAAGTTTTTTACAAATGCAAGTAGGATAGTGTGTTCTGTTGAATGTTGTTTGTGTAGTTTTTGCTTTAGGTCGCTGTTATTTGGTTTCTTAAAGGGGAAATAAATTACATTTCTTTTACAGATTTAATCATTTAAATTTCTTGTTAAAACTGTCCCGTAATTATAACTCTTTATTGCATGCAGGCTTTACGTTGGTCGATGTTGATTTTAAATGCCTTTACTTGTAAAACAATACTTTAAACAAACTTTTGTTTTAAAATTCACCCTGGTATTTAATATTTCCTGTTCTAATTCATATTTAGTAACTTTGTCTAATTAGGGAAATTAGCTAGACTAGTAGGCCTAATTGTTATTATTGTAGTGGAAATGGTTTTGAAAGATAGAATTTTTGTGAGACTATCATTAATGTCCCCCAACTAATTTTTTAATAGGTGGTATAGCAGGAAAGTAGATAATGGACGTGTGAAGAAAAATGTAGACACATAGGCCTAGATATTACTGGTATAGATGTTCATTTTTTAATATATTTTGTCCATAATTATAACACATTACCTACAGTATCAGTACTTTGTATAAGCCTACCCGGTAGCCATATTATAAGTAATTCTTTTCTTCCAGTAACATTTCACACAAGATTTATTTTCCAACTTAAATAACTAATATAACTAGACGAGTAGTCATATTATGTACAAAACTAAACATATTAAATAATAGAATTTAAAAATGTACTGTAACCTACTTTATTCTGTGGTAGATAAAATAATATGTAATTATTGTAAAAAAGAGCAAGAAAAATTAAATAAAATTGTGCCAGTGAATAAGCAGATGAATTTCTATATTTCTTACATAATATACTTTCAGATATCCAGATAGGGCTTATGTGTATATTGGAAAACATCCTTAGTTGTTGACATTATTGTTTTTACAATAGATCTGCTATCTTTATTTATTTTCTTGGTAATAATCTTTATTTCTCTTTCCCATTGAATTAATAGATGAGTTGTTAGATTTTTCATTTTTGTTGTTATATTAATTTAATATTTGCTATTTAAAGGTTGCAACAGAATTTCATTAAAATAAGAAGTAGACTTACGTATTGTTATTTTTCTTGTATAAAACCTAATATAGCCTAGTTTGAGAAATATCTATCTGTAACCCAGGGGAGTCAAGTAAGAACACATTCTTTTTGTTCATATATTTTCATTAGTGCCTTGTGTCTAGACCATTGTTGTGAGCATTATAGACTGTCTGGCAAATAATATTCAACAGCATTTCTTTATAACAATTTGTCAGCTTTGTATGTATCACATGTCAACATGCATGTAAACGTATTTATTATAACTGACTTCTATTTTGAAAACAAACATCAGTTGGGTAGATGGATATTTTCCTAACTATTTATAACCATAATGTGTCTAACTAGCCTACCTTACATTAATTCAGAATGTAACAGTTGTGTTTTACTTAAAATGTGTATTTTGTATGACATAACCACAAACCAAGTTATTTCTTACCAAATGAACACATGTGGTGTAGCATATGTTTTCAATATGCAGATTGTATCACTGAAAATATAGAAGGAAATAATTTTGTCAAGGATATCTTTATGAATTTAAATATGGATTAACTAATATGGCAATATTATTGTATATCTTATATGTTTTGCGATTCATGGAAATAATTATAATTATACTTTGTGAGATCCTTGTAGCCTAATCTGCATGGCCAGCATACTATAAAATTTACACAAGTGCTTGAGTATTGGTATATTATAAAGATTTAAGTTTTTAAAAAAGTATTTCTTAAGTAAAGTTTTATGGGTGTCATTTGATTTGACCATTGCATAGCATAGAAAAAGGTATAATTTGATACCATACCTGCAAACTATAACACTAATTTAGAAGTGGCATAGTCTACTTTTACTGAGATTTTATAGTTTCAGTAATTTATTTCAGATTCTAATTAGAAGAAAGACTTCCACCATTGATATATGGTACGATACTACATTACATTTTCTTTTGAAAAGCTTACTTTGTTACCAATTATTACTTCTTGTTCTTGACATTTAAATGTCTTTATTCTTTTCTTTGATTAGTATTGCTACTAGGCCTATACACTTCTCAAAAGTTTAAATACAGAAGAAATATAATTTAGCCCTATAAGCTGATTCAACATGAAGGTGATTTGTTTGCTTAAATATTCGCTTTGTTTTGCAAAGTATTTTATTTTACCATGCATTCTGCTTTTTAATTTTTTTACAAATAAATAAATAAACTTGTGAACCTAACTTGGTAAAATAAAGTAGGATATTATTGCATCATATAACTAACTTGGTAAAATAAAGTAGGATATTATTGCATCATATGTTTAACTAACTTGGTAAAATAAAGTAGGTAGGATTTTATTGCATCATAATTATTATGTTTTGTAAACAAAATTCCATTTTGAAATAATGCAAGCATCCAGGCTTCAAAATTATTACAAGTTCCAATATATAGCCTAGTTTACTTCATTGAATCGTTGTGGGGAATATTATTCCTATAATGCTATCCACAGTTGGATAAAATGTTGTTATAAAATATAACCTCGAAAGCATAATTTGTAATACTAAAGTGATTAATGTACAGTATACTTATTAAAAATTATAAATCCTAATATCTTTATAAATATCCTTTCAATTGATTGAAACCTGGAATAGTTAAATTTAATTTAATTTCATGATGTGTATAAAATTGTCAATATTTAAAATTGTAGTTAACCTTACTAAAGCATTGTTGTTTTCAAAAATGTGTGACCTTGTGGAATAATTGATATGGATACATGAGGAAATTGTGAATGATAATTGAAAGGTACTGCACAGTAATAATTATTGATTTTAGTACACTTTCTACAGTATTCATTAAGTACAGTGGTTTTACTTTTTCATTACAAAAATTGTATTTGCTTGTTTTTTCATGTGATTACATCATATATACTTTAAAATATTACTTAATCTCCCCTAGCATGCTTTTATACAGAAGAAAGTGTAAAGGGACACTCCAGAAATTATATATACTGGTAGACTTAGTGATTAGATTGATTGCTGATGAAATAATATAGGCCTAACACATGCAGTGTAATGACATGAATTATAAGGTAGAAAAGAAAATGTATCTAGGCCTATAAATTATTTTGACGATTTGTTAGAAAATGCAACATATCTTAGCTTCTAGAATGAGTCACATGAAGGCTATATAATAAGATGATATATTTGTACCAATACACACTGATCTTCCTACATCACAATAATTTTGCTAGGCTAATAGGTTGTTTTGAAGATTATATGATATAGGCCTACCTTTCTCATTAAGAACCATTTGTACTTATCAAAATTGACGCTTTTGACAGTAGAAAGTTTTGTTTATAGTTGTAAACAACAGTGATCCATTTCTCCACCCTTTTGTTAGGGGATTAGAACTGTCAAACTGTTCTAAAAGTAAATGAGTCTTAGGTTTACAAAGCAGGTATAGTAGCCTGTTGTTATGAATGATATGAAAATCTAACTGCAAAAAAAAAATATATATAGGCCTATCTAATGATTAAATTTTGTTTCTCCATAGTAAGTAGTGGTAGTGGTGAATTAACCAGTGGGCCATCATCTTTGTGCCAGTCTACTCAACCATTATCACTTCCAAGCTCAAGTATGCAACAAGCTGAATTACAACATCAATTCAATGGGATTAATAATGATTCAAAACTCAATGGGAGAGCTACAAGAAGTGGGGGAATGCGTAAGTTTATTAATTAATTTTTTTAGTATTTGAGGGTTGATTCTGTTGCAATGTAATTTTTAATTGTACAAAATTAGGTTTGATGTTTGTAGCCTATTGAAGTTTCAAAAGAGTTTTCAGTATTGAAAAGAAATAATACAGTTGAATCACATGTATCTAATAATTGGGATTAAAAACAGTGATAGTACTATAACTGCCTTAAGTAAAACAACAAGAACTGAAGAAGAAATTCTTTACTGACAAGTGAACTGAAGAAGTACATAAATTAATAGAAAAATACAATGTCATAAATTATGTTAATCATAAAGTGAGAAATTATAATTTAGTTTTAAAATTGAATGTACATGAATGTATTTTTGTATTATAGCATCATCGTTTGTGCCAACTGGAATGGGAGATTTTGGACAATCAAATAATATGCGTTCAGGTAAGACTAAGCAGCAGTAGATCTACTTTATATTTTAAATATTGTAATTCATTGGTTGTTTAGGATCGTATGTTTAAAACTAAATTTTGTTTGAAAGACGGAGAATTTTTTTTATGGAAATATACATAGTTGTATCCTAAAATGTAATAATTGACTCACTGACTCATAGACCTGTTTTTATACCTAGTTGAGAATAATAAGCACCATTGATGTTTTCAGCAATGACGAAATAATTTGTTTATTTACAGGTACTCAAATTGTATGTTAGTCCTATGCCATCCTTTGTTGTTTTTCCATTTTATAATATCGAGCTATTACTGATTCCATAGTTTTTGTTAGACCTATCTTCAAAAGCATTATTACAAATTTAAAAGTGATTCTTTTGGTTCCAACTTACTTATATTTACTATTTTTTATTGGTTTCAGTGTCATCTCATCCTGCTTCATTGACAGGAGATACTGGTACACCAAATACTCTTTCAGGTAAGGCCACAAACCAATACTCTTTCAGGTTGCAATAATTTGTACATTTTGTTATTAGACTTATTACATAATTTCCTGTTTCACATCTAAAACTTATTTTTTAGCAGTCTAAGTTGAATTGTTTTAGTCAAAAATTAGTATGATTTGGTATCACTATCATCCACATTTTAATAATTCCATTATGAAATATAGTTCTGGTGAAAATTTATTATTTATCTTGCAAGAGTAACTGCTGGAGTGTTGGTAGCTAAGAAACTAAATCTCACAATTTTGCATTTTTTAATATTGTGATTATCATTATTTTTGTTTGTAGTAGTTTACGAGATAAGAGATTTTGTTAATATTAGACTATTTGCAGATATGGTACATTATTTTTCTGGGTATTGTTGATGACAACAAACATGACATTATTTTATTTTTAACTGAAATGACATATTTTTTTGTCAGTGACATTTTTTATATAGGTTTTTCAACAACAATTTGTTTACCTTTGCCAGTAAGATAAGGTATATAATGCAGTAGTGCAAAATATACCAAGCAATTAAGAAACACAGCTTGTTCATAAAAAGTTTGATCAGTTTAAATATCATTTGTATTAATAATAGTCACAAATATTTAAAATTATTATTTGACATTTGTTTGAGTACCAGTAATTAAGTGTAATAATTGTTTCAGAACCTCCTTCTGCAAAATCTTCTTGTAGTCCCTCACCAGTTCCTAGTCAAAGATATGATAAGATGGAAGGACAATTCCCATCTACAAAGTCAAGTAAGAATCACTCATTTTTCTCTTTAGATAATTAACAAATTATTTAAGCAAAGCTTATATTAAAAATGCATCATTGTTTTAAAAAGAAAATCATTGACATATAAAAGGTGTATACTGTACTTGTAATTATATTTTTAGATCAAAGCTTTATCTCTTAACATTGGTCCCTCCCGCAATTAATTTAAAGGAATGGTACAGACAGTGGTCTATTGTCTTTTTTACACTAAATACTTAATTTTTAATAAAAATCATTAGTAGACTGTACAAGCTATATTTTATTTTATACTTTCATTTCTTATTTAGATACCTGCCAATTGTAAACTAATTTATTGTAATTCATATCAGTGTAAGCCTTTTGAGTTATTATATTAGTTTTATATGACTCATAAGTGATGTATTTTGTAATTTCAGGTCCTTATACATCGTCAACTAATTTATCTGCATTTGATCAATTAAGGATATCAGATGATCAACATCAAAACAATAGTTTCAATTCATCAATAAATGGTCCAGCACAAAAGAGTCAACAGTTAAAACACCAAAGTCCATCTCCAATTACTAATACACAACAACAACAACCAATCAGGCAACAACAACAACAACAGAAAATCATTCCTCAACAACAAACAAATGCAATTGCTGGATATAACTCATACTCACCAATGCAGAATACACAACAGCAGAATTCACAACAGCAGAATACACAACAGCAGAATCATCACTCAGGAAATGTACAGAATCATCAAGTTCCTCCATCACTCAGTAGTAGATACCCTCCTCCTCCTCAACCCCTCCCACCTACACAATCCCTTCCACCCACACAGTCCCTTCCACCCACACAATCCCTCCCCCCTCATTCCAACCAACACACTCCTCAACAGGCTAACAATGGACCACAATTCACACCTAAGAACAATAGTAGGTACCCACAACCAACTCAATTACAACACAATACAAATACCATGGGTCCTTCTACACTATATAATACTACACAGCAAAATAATACAAACCCTATGTATTCAACACAATCTATACCAAACAGTTATACACAAACACCATTGGTGAATAGTTATAATACAACAAATAGTTATCCAGCTAATAGTGGAACAACAAATAGTTATCCAACTAACAGTGGAACAACAAATAGTTATTCAAACCAACCAAGTGGACCACCCTTACCAACAAGTGGTTCTCAAATGACAAGTCCACCTTTCCCTGGAAGTGGTTCTCAAATGACAAGTCCACCTTTCCCTGGAAGTGGGCCACCATCAATAAGTGGACCACCATCATCTATAAGTGGGCCACCATTACCATCGGGTGTTCCTCCGTCAAGTGCTCCACCATTTTCCAATTATCCAACTATACCAGGAAGTAATCCACCTGCTTATTATCCCAGTCAGCCCATTTCTCTTCCACCATCAATGAGTGGTGGACCTATGCCACCATCATCATCAAGTGGTTCGGTGGCTCCTCCTGGTGGAAGGTATCCTCCTACACAACCTCAAGTAGGGCCACCTGGTGGACAGGCTATGTATCAACAGAATCAGGCCTTTCAACAGACACAGAGTTATAATAAGGTAAGACATTGTTCTCTTAACTATTTATTGTGATGGTTTCATAAATATGCATGTTGAAATGGAAATTCAAAGCTACATTGCATTTAAATGTGTAAGAATATTGTTATGTTTGGAATACAAAGTTTTAAAATATACCATACTTTAGTAGTGTACCCTATTTGGTATTTGCTATTTATTGTATTTTCTTACAGTAGTGTTTCCTGGCTCATCAGTTTAAAAATGAAAATTTAAAACTATATTAGGTTAAATTGTACTATTGTAATTAGGTAGTCAATGGTCATGCATGAAAAAACAATATAGGATATCTATTTCTGTTGATTAAAATAAACTGAAACTAACATCTTGACCAGTCAATGAAAATTCTGTGACAGAATGAATTTCATAGTTTTTTTTTTGAGATATTCATTGATTTTGTTTCCTTTTCTTTAGTATCCTGGTGCTGCACAAGGCAACTACATCAATAATATGGCACCAACACAAGTAAGTACCACCCTTTACTTTAAAAATTTAAATTAGAATTAGAATAGATATTTATTTGAGAAATGTGTGGGCCCATTTAGCCTAAATGATAATTGTAATGGAAGTTCATTAAGCTTTTATTTACTTTTGAAGTTCTATAAACTTGTGATCAATTAAAAGTTTTAGTAAATTTGTACAGTAGATTGATTAGAAGTAGAATTTTTTTATAATTGTTCAATTTTTTTAGAACTTATTGGAAATTAAAAAAAAATTATTGTCATTCTAAGGTAAGCCAAAGATTTGTTCATCAGAAGTTATTTTGAATGAGATTATTGTAATTTTGTTTCTTTAATTATGGATATAAAGCCGAAGGAAATGTAGCCTACCTGTTGATGTGTAAATGTTCATTTTTCATAATCCCAAAGAACCAAAGTACAATATAATGTTTTTAACACAGAGCTACTTTGTTTCAGGATAGAGATTCAATTGATTTACTTCAAAATCGCCTTATACTTCCTAGAGAAGGTGCACCTCAACCTTATATTCAACTACTCAATGAAAGATTTACAGCAGCTAATTGTAGTACAGAGTAAGTTTTTTTTTACTATCCTGTTAGCTACTTAAAAAAAAACCTGGTCAGATTTTGTTTATTTTCTTTGTAAATTTAATCAATAAACTAGAAAGGAAGTTGATCATTTTAACATTAGTCATAACTCTAATATTGAAATTTGAAATTTTCAGAGTAAAGAATCATAAGGATTTATTTACTTAGCTTTGAGAAATGAAATGAAATCATGATACAATTTGAAAAAAAGTTTTACTCTCTTATATTTTTAATATAATGGTGATGTCATACTTTTAGATAAACGTGAATATCAGTTAGCATTATTATTTAATTATAATGGTTTAATGAGGTAATTGGATATGCAATTATTCTGGTAAGTAACGTCTATCTCATTCTCAATTTTATAGACTAAATACATTGATTGAAATAGGAGTTATAAGAGCTAAGAACATGAACTTTCTCCTTTTTTCAGATTATTCCGTTGTACTTTAACCAAAATTCCACAAACAAATGATATTCTTCAAAAGTCTCGATTACCATTTGGAGTTTTAATACATCCTTTCAAAGACTTAGGGGTAAGTCAATATAGTACATATTAAGTATGTTATTTAAACTGACTGGAAAATCAGTCACTCACAAATCTGACAATTTTAAAGTCAATATCAAATGTTAAATTAGCCTATATAATAATTTTTGTGACTAAACAAAGATATTCAGGATAAAAAATACCATTAAATATTGTGAGATTTTATTTGTCAGTTTTTCACATTCGTATCAGTTTAATAGCATCCACAATATGAAATATTATGTGTTAAGAGTACCAATCACGTTATTCTATAATATGTTTCTTTTTTTCTTTTCAGCACTTACCAGTGATACAGTGCAGCACAATAGTTCGTTGTCGAACATGTAGGACTTATATTAATCCATTTGTACATTTTATAGACCAGAGAAGGTGGCAGTGTAATTTATGTTTTAGATCTAATGATTGTAAGTTAACTTATTTTAAGTGTATTATGCATATGTCTCAATAATTTGTTTGTTTTTTCAGTGCCAGAAGAGTTTCAGTTTAATCCAACTACTAGAACTTATGGTGATTCAACAAAAAGACCTGAAATACAATCTGCTACCATAGAATACATAGCACCATCTGAATACATGGTATGTTTACAGGTTGTTAAATTGATTTATTTACATATGATTTACATAATAATGAAACAGTAGGTGTAATTGTTGGCTGCTCTTACAAATCTAATATGTGGCTGTTTTTATTGCACGTTACAAATAGACTAGACTCAACTAAAGTTTATTTTATTAACTAGGCTTATCAGTTTGAAAAAGGTTTTACCGGTATGTAGTATCTCAGTATGTTAGCAATCTTAGCATAAAAAATTACAGTAATTCTACATAAGTTAAAATTGAACTGTAATGCATGAAGTACACAAGTAACAAGCACAGTATTCAATCCCAATGTATATATAAAGATTAGATTTTCAAATTTTAATTTCTCTTTGCATTTATTGTGATGATTTAGCCTACCTGTTTTGTTTTCTTAGGAACTTTTACAATATGTTATTTCTTTTTGTAGCTGAGGCCTCCCCAACCAGCAATCTATGTGTTTTTACTGGATGTAACGCGAACAGCTCTACAAACAGGTTACCTTCGAGTGTTCTGTGAAACTTTATTAGATGATTTAGAAAAACTTCCTGGTGATTCACGAACTCATGTGGCTTTCATAACGTTTGATACTACAGTTCATTTTTACCTCTTAGCACCAAAAAGTCGTCCAAATCAATTGGTTGTTGGAGATATTGATGGTAAGTACATTGGCGTATGTAGAGGCCATCAGCCCAGCACATACAAAACGGTAGCTGAAAAATATACATAGTGTATACAACTTGTTAAATTGTGTGTTTATAATGGGATGTTTATAATGCATAAACATTGAATGTCGTAAATTTGTTTATGCTTGATCTCATTTACTTTTTTCAAATTATTTGTTATAAGCTTTCGTATTTTAATTAATATTGTACAATTTGTCTAAATTTTCTTTGAATTTCTATTCTTCTCAGTTAGGCTTATGTTACTGACATTGAAAAAATAAAATTAGTGTAATGGATTTGTAGTCAGTGACACTACAGTGTTAAATTTTTAATGTCTCAGTCTGCATAATTCTTTCACTGGTCTAGTAAATGTTTTTTGTTTTCCTCTTTCATTTTGAAGAATATGAAATAAAATTTATTTGTCAGCTACAAATATTAATGTAAGTCAGTATCAAAACTAGTACATTTACTAGGACCAGTTAGTGTCTCATACTTGTTCTTAGTAGGGTGCTGCTACAGTCATAAAATGTGATTTTAGTTATTCAATTTCTAATTCAAATTTTCTCCAAATTAGACTATTACTAAGATACAATTTTTCCTGTTCCTTTCCAGATGTGTATCTGCCATCTCCCGATAACCTCCTTGTTAATTTAAATGAATGTAGAGAAATTGTATGTAATCTTCTTGATCAATTACCAAATGATTATCCAGAAACAATACAACCATCTGATCCATATGAAACTGATTCAGCATTAGGAGCAGCATTACAAGCAGCTTATAAATTATTGGTAAGTTAAAAGAAACTGGTTATTAAGTGGGGGAGGGAGTCATTTGAGAAATCGAGAAAAATCATGTTTACATGACTTCTTATGCTGTTATCATTTGGAATTTTGGAATTGTACAAATGCATGCTGTAGATAAATAAATTTTTTAAATACTACTTGAAGCAAAATATTAATTCATTGAATTATAATTTTGGTACTATTGAAACAGCAGAAAATGTGCTCTTTTTCCGTAATAGAAAGAACAGAATATTATAAATTTTTTAAGTTTGTTTTGTAGCCTAGTATTCGTAAAGATAAGTTTTATGTAGCCATAAGAAATCATCTGAACGTTTGATTTTTCAAATGACACCATTTCCCTGTTAAGTATTATAAATATTATGTAAGCATTTGATTATAATTATATGGATGATGCTGATGTATAAAACTTGTCTACTGTCTAGTCATTTAGGCAGCAGCAGGTTAACCAGTCTTTCATTTGAAAGTTGTCTAGGCTACACATAAAGTTTGTGTCATTCATGCTTTATCTCTTGCTGACACACTTCTTTCTTTTAGTAAGGAAATGTTGTGTTCTTTTTAGAAAACTTAAAATGTTGTTGTTATCATGTAGTTCCAGTTATAGTGTTTAAAAACAGATCTGTGTAATATTTGCATATAATTTATTAAAGAATTGTGATTAAGGATCAAATTTGAAAGTACATAACTGTAGGTTTACATCACGAAAACAGAAACGAAGGATCACAGATTATTGTGCAGAAATGTTTAAAAAAAAATGAGTCATGGTTTCAAAATTATTGTCTTTCACTTAATTAATGCCGTTTAAAAACAAATTTTTATTTGTAACCATGATAAATTTTATAGTACTTTTAGTTTAAATGTTTAGTATCTCTGTGACAATACACATAACGTAATGTTGAATTAATTTTATTAGGCTCCAACTGGTGGTAGAATATCAGTGTTTCAATCGTGTTTACCAAGTGTGGGTCCTGGAGCACTTAAAAGAAGAGAAGATCCAAATGAAAATACAAAAGATGCCTCTCTTGTTAATCCAGCTACAGATTTTTATAAACGGTTTGCTCTTGATTGTTCGGGTCAACAAATAGCAGTGGATCTTTTCCTTATGAATGGATTTTATGCTGATATGGCAACATTAAGTAAGTTTTTGTCATTATATGTTTGGTTATTGTATGATTATTGTGTTTGAAATGAAGATTTGTTTAGTTCATAGTGTGTTATTGGTGTCCAATTCACTTTATTAGGTAGCCTATTTTTCAAATTTTATTAGGTTACTATTTGACTTTATACAATGTTTCACGTACTTTAGTCTCAATTTGTAAATAATAAAACTGGCATAGAAGGTATAAATCGTCAAAACAATATTAATTTAGAACATGATTTTTGTAAATCTGAATTCTCTATTTTTTTTTATTTGTATGTTTTATTTACTTATTTATTTTTGCAAAATTACTGTAGCTGTAAAATAAGAACTGTACTTTGAAGAAACATTATTTTTTGTAGTTGTAATAATAAAAAAAAGTTTGGTTGAGAAGAAATATTAATTTCATTCATAACTATTCCTCTGTTTAGGTTGTATGGCTAAATTTTCTGGTGGTTGTATCCAGCATTTCCCAGGATTGAGTGTGGTTCAAAATCATGCTCAAATGGAAAGATTTCAGAAGAGTGTTCATAGATATTTAACAAGAAAGATAGGATTTGAAGCTGTTATGAGAGTCAGGTGTAGCAGGTAAGAATTTTACAATGATGGGCAAAGAATCCAAAGAGACAGTAGTTGTAATATTTCTTTAAGAATAAACACTTGTACAAACTCCTTGTTTTTTTAAACTTAATACTTTTTCAAATATGGATTTTATTTTATTCAGTGTAATTCTTATAAATATTCTAAAAGGTATTTCGTTACATTTTTCAAATTTCATTGTTTAACCCTTTCCTTGTTAAAGCATAGTAAAAAGGAAGGAAATTTTATAATGGGCTCCCTGTTAATGCATAGAGCATAGTAAGGTTGAGAAATCTCGAGTTCTCTATTTTTGGAAGCACTGTATTTGATATCACTGAGTATCAGGTCTCCTAATATTAATTGAACCTTAGTTACAATGACTGAATAATAGGTTTGTAATAATATATATTTTTTTTTTGTTTTTTAGGGGAATGTCTATCCATACGTTTCATGGTAACTTATTTGTTCGTTCCACTGACCTCCTATCTCTCCCAAATATTAATCCTGATGCAGGATTTGGACTACAAGTATCGATAGAAGATAGTCTTAGTGATATGCAACATGCATGTTTTCAAGCAGCATTACTCTATACATCATTTAAAGGTAAATTATATAGGATTTCTGCATATCTAAAGGTTGGAGAGATCAGATTTTTCTTAGACTGATAGGTTAAATTGAGATTATGAATTTTTCAACATACATCGTTATACTTGTAATATACAGGGTGGCCCAGAAAACGGACCAAATCCCTGACACTATTATTTGGCAACCGTGTAAGATATTCGAATAAGCAATAGCTGGTTTTAAAGCTTTTGAAAATAGCTTCAATTTGATACATAAAAATTGAAATTCGAATCACAACAACATTTTTAATAATGAATTTTTCAAAAACATTCCAAAAGTAATATTCTGTATACCAGTTATTACATTATCAATATATCTGCAGAAATATACCAATGATTTCTTTCTGGATTAAATTTGGAAATTAGAAAAATTATAATGAGGGTGTGTGGTTAGCCTACATTAAGTTATATTTAAAGTTAGCAAATGTAAATAAAAAATATTTTGGTACCTTTTTAAATAGTTTTACTCATAGTGTATATTTCTTCCAAAATGTTACGAACTCAAACTGGTTACGTCTTCAAACTATTTTGACGGGTAAACCCATTGTTGACCACTTGTTTGGCTGGTTCAAATTGTGTATTTTCTATGCAATTCGCAGGCTGATAAAAGAAAACAAATAAGTCAACAAAGGATTATCAATTGTTGGAATGTCAGAAACACCCTTGATGGGTTAATCGATT
>JAQIWE010000556.1:0-21218 GCA_034698565.1 Campodea plusiochaeta | reverse complement strand
ATTCGCAGGGTGGTCAAAGAAAACAAATAAGTCAACAAAGGATTATCAATTGTTGGAATGTCAGAAACACCCTTGATTGGTTAATTGATTTGGGTCCGTAAGGTTTTGTATACATTATATAAAGCAGTAGTCCCACCGTATCCTTAAAGGGTATGTAACCTATCTGTGCTTCTAGCATATAACATTGCGTAACATCCCGGGTTCATGCCCACCAAAAGCGATATTCTAGTGGCATGGGCATTGAGAATGACACAGTATAAGGTAAAATAATAAAGTTCTACAGGACTTAGAAATAAAGTTTCACAGCGTTTTGTATTAACAAATGCAGTAGTATAATCAAATTATGCCAATCGAAGTGGATCTTTTTAACCTTTGCTACAACATCAAACTCTCACAAAATTTAGTAAATGTATTTTGAACAGTTAATACAGAATGAAATACAAAGCAATAACAATATGCATTTTGAATGAATTAATTTTTGGCATAGATTAATAATAATCTTGATTTTTCTTTTCTGCTGATAGTAAATTTGTTTAGGTATTTTTTGCTCTGGCAAATTTTCCGTGATCGTATTACGCCTTTTAATAAAGCAGTGGTTCCAAGCTCACAGCATTCCCGTGTACATTTATGCTTCTATTGCTACTAAGCTGTGTATCTTAACGACAGAATAAGTCTTACTCATTAGATGATAGCAGAACTGATATAATTGCTTTGATTCCCGATTAAATAAACATGTCGCAGAAGAGTAATTAATCATCTTACAGCTGACAAATGACTGCAGCCAGCTGTAAACACAAATCCCTTTTTGTCTTCCTCTAGCAGGAACGAATTTGACGGAGGGAAAAGAGTATTTCCCCAAACAATCAGTTCTCAGAGACGAAAGAGCAACACTCGCACAAAAGCAGTAGACAATGTTATTCTTCCTCCGATAATCACTAAAGGACAGACGAAGAGTGAAAGAGTATTACTTCGTTTTATACCCAGCATTAAAAAGAGTGACTTCTGATCTGCCATCATACGAAGCAACAGAACAGCACTGTCAGCAAGTAATCATTCCAGTAAAATGAATGAAAACTTTTTTCATCTGGTAAAAAGAAAGAATCAAATTCACGGAATTCCTTTTCTTTTCTCTTAAAAAAAAGTGGGAATAGCTATTAATCTTCCCATTAAATCACAATTCCTTGACCTTTTCCAACCTTTATGTGTCAAAAATTACATTAGTGAGAATCATTTGCAGTGACGGCTGTCGTTAGAAATTGGCAGGAAAAGTTTTCTGTCTGTGCTTCGAGTCCTCTTTTTTCGTTTCTTTAACTCTCCAAGGGAGAAAAAGCTTTTAGTGTAGCCTTTTGTTTTGAGAAAAGTCAGTTCATCGAATCGGATTGGAAAAAAGAATGAAGAGACACAAAACCACTTTTACACACCTCAAAGAACTTAATACAAAAATCACAATGGAAGAAATAAGTTCTTTAAAGGAATTTTCAGCAGATTCCTTCAATATATAGAAAGGAATGGAAGATTTTTCTTTTGTAATTATTAAGATGACTAATGGAAGCTTTCTGCATGCTAATCAGATACAATTTGACTTATCTGGGTTTGGAGTTCAAGAAGTATTTTTCGTTTTACCAGAGTAGCAGACGAAAATAATGTAAACATATAATGAAAAAAATTAATTTGATTAAGTAAAAGTGATGGTTAACTCGTTAACACTATGTGTAAATATGTTCTAAATTAATAAACTCTGTACACGATTGACATATTTAATATGAATAATTATTAAATTATAGTTTCTATTGTATTCATGTACAAAATATCTTGTCATCATAATGTATTGTTACTATATTCTTTCAATTACTCTTTCCCCTTATTGTCTTAGCTAAAATAGAAATTTTCAATCAAATAAGTAATCAGTTATTAAACCAAAATCGGTAAAGTTATTAGAAATGTCCTCAGTCGTGGATATAATACCTCATTACTAAATGAAACTGCCATAAAAAATTAATTTCACCACTGCTCAATGACCTCCTGCAAGAAAAGTTTTCACCATACCTTAATGTATGATTTTTGAGAAAACTGAGACTACTAAAAGTTTGCTCTCCATATAGAAAACCAATAGTTAGAAACAATAATGACTATATAGCTGCACAGAATATTACGTCCTAAATATCTCATAATAATACTCTACCTATATCGTTTTCATCATTCGCTCTCCTGCTTATCCCTAAGAAGAATATTAATTAATACCCAAGGTAAAACTGTCCCAAGGAGGTAAAGGTAATCATTAATAAAGTCATTAACTTCTCCCTTCGGCTTATGAACAAGAGAGAAAGAGAGGGGGGGGAGGAGGGAGGAAGTGCTAATTATTTACTTCGTCAAATAAGGAAGGAAAGAGATCACCAACACGCTCTGTTTCCCTGCTGGACAAAGAAATGATGAGAAGTTTCTTCCACTGAAAGATAGGTGTGATTTTCAGTTTTCAGGGATTCGCATTTGGTTTGTGTAAGAAAATTATATTTTATGTTTATCTTCTGTGTTAAGAAATTATGAATAATAATAATAATAGTATATTGTCTCAAAATATATTACAGATTCAATTACGATCCACAGAAACATATTAAGACATTTACATGGTTGAGTACATGAAATGAATAAAAAAAATGATAACTATTCAAGCACGTTACATAATTATAAGGGTATAAGGGGTGGAGGGATATATTAGATTAGGTTTATGTCAGGGTAATGAGTAGTTTTTAGAATGGTAATAATATCTTTTTATTTTAATGTTTTGCATGATAATATGGAGGTAATATCTCATTTATCGCTTATGATGTTACACAATTGCTGGGCTGTTGCTATGGGGTTATATTGTGAGTAATTTTTATTTGATTGTGGTGGTTTGAGTGATCTATTCCTTCGAAGGCGGTTATCGGGAATTTGAATGTTTGATAGTAAGTATTGTGAATCGACATTGTTATTTAAAATATTTATGAGGAATGAAACAGAGGATCTTATCTGCAGGAAATATATCGATGGTATATCGAGCAAGTCAAGATACTGATTCTGAAGTTGTATCAGTTACTTCAAAACTTTCTGCTACTATACTGATCATTATACAATCGTAACTGATGAATATATTTTCTAGACAAGCAGTCAGTAAGTTTGTCAGATGAAGTTCAGTTAATATGCATCATATTACTATTTATGGATAACAAAGGGAAGATTAATTATGAACTCAGAAACCTCCCTGTCAATTACTTTACGTACAGTTGCTTTGTAACATGTAGACTACAGGTATTAATTAAAAGTTTCATAATAGAAAATGTTGCAATTAATAATATCGTCATTATTTTTCAGCTGTTCTGCACCACTTATTTAATGAGGAAAATTACCAGTGGTTGTAAATTATACAAAAATGCAGGTTTGTGCATATTTTGACAAAAGTTACTTCAATGCATCATAGACCTATGGAATATAATTTTGATAATAACAATTAACTAACTAAAAATTTCGTCTTCCAGTTAGATTATCATAACGTAAAATTGTTTTAATAAGAGAATTATGATATCAATATCACATTGAAAGATTGCCGAATATTATGTAGTGATAAGCTTAATAATTCCCACATCCATTATTTTTTATTATCTAACATCACGATATGAATAGCAATATTGATGTCAACAACTAAAAATAAATTATTCTCTTTGATTTTGGTGTGAATGAAGTGCCCATCTCTCAACCGTTAGAGTAATTATAAAACGATCGTTTTGTATTCAGAAAGTACTTGAAATACTTGAGCAACTCTTGAGTTTGAATGGATCCATGTTAATATATCTCTTTCTTGTATTCTTTGTGATTGTTCTCTCTTTCTATCTCTTTGTGTAATCAAGAGACAGAGAATGAAGAGTAAACACATACGAGAGAGGGAGAGTGTGAGTTGGGGCCACCCGCAATGACAAATGTTGAACTTATAGAAGGCAGGAAAGAAGTTTATTCATAATTTTGAGCTAATATTTTCATAATTATTATAGAGACTTAAAGGGTTACCTGCATCTAATGAATTTTTCGTTTTCCGTAATTTTCTTGTGCTTTACATTATTAAAATACATTTAAAAAAAGTTTGACATTTTTTGATCCAACTGATCAAAAGATATTTCTATTTATAGAAGTTGATAGAAATTCTACAAGGTAGCACAAATTGAACTGCTTATCTTCGTTACCTTGCAAAGATATGCAAATTAGTCACTGAAAAATATATATAACAGCATATCCATGAAGTAGTAGAAAAACTAACTTAACAATAATGCCAATTAATCACTTTATTCACATATTAGTAGTTGTCTCGTTTTCCGCCACGCTTGCTCAGCTACCTTACAGCTGAAAGGTGAATATCTTCACAACCTGCGAGTTTTGGGAGGTAAGAAAATTAATATGGGTTATTTATATCAAGAAGACTAATATTATGTTATAGTATCAGAAAAGTCAATTTAGCTGCAAGTATCCTTTTAATATGAATCAAATATTTATTTGACACTTTCGGTATTTTTAATAAATTAAACGTTATAAATTTGTGCACTGAATTTTGTAATTTATTATACAAAGAAGAGTTCTAAAAGTTATACTGATTATTATAACAACATTTGAAAAAAAAAAACATTCGAGAGAACTGCTTCAAGTACAATATTTTGCAGTAAAATTCCAGTACAATGCATACTTTTATTATTGAAAATCTGCCATTAGAAGGTATAGATAATATTTACAAAGGAAATATGCTATAGATATTTTTGATATTTGACCATATGTTTGAAAGATTTCGATTGTGTGTTCTTCGTATAATTCGTTACTGATTTTCCAGAAATCTTAATATTTGTTGTTTTATAAAGGAACAGTTCAATTTCATCAAAATGTTGATATAAATTTTTATCATAAAGTTTAATACAGTTGTACGATTCTGTGATCTACGATCGCTTTCTAATAAAACAAGACATTCACGTAAACATGAAATAACTCTCAAGAACCTTTCCAAATTTCGTTTCAATGCTGGAATTAATTCTAAATTAATTGACATAAATCTCTTAATACGGCACTGTAGTGATTCGACTCCATGCAGAAGAAGAGCAAATGATCATTCTTTTTTTCCCCTTTCTTTCCAAGAGCCCCTGGACGTAAAAATATACTACAATACAAAGGGATCATCGACTCAGAGTGTTCTTTTACCGTTGCTTCCTCTTTACACTTCAGGACAATGGCTACACGCATTGTTAGCGAAACGTGTAGGTTGCCTATACGCCAGGTTGTAAATGGAAAGTTAGATTCAGTTTATCAGTTTGTTACAAGACTTGGAGGTATATAAAAGTAAGAGAGTTTCTTTGTGAGAAAAGATAATTGAGAGAATAATTTATAATAATTATGTAATTGGAAATTGTTAATGATGATTTATTATGTCAGTAATATCTAGCGATATTAGGACGATATCACATTTTTTTCTTGTGCTAGTTTTCTTTAAGGAATACAGTACAGAAGTTATAACATATTTTAAATGATATTCCTCAACAGGTTGTGAAAGTTATATAACCACTTAACCAGTCATACAAGTTTCACATTTACAGACATTGACGTCATTACCATTGCTAAAATGAACAAAGTTGTGTAATCCTATACACATATTCTTACAGGTCCATTTTTTTCAGCGGTGCGCATCGTTTTCCACACAGCTCATCGGTCTCTGGAGATATCGAGTAATAGAGAACAAAGAAAGTAAAACTTTACAAACATGTGTATTGGAAAACGCTACCTCCCACTGAAAAACAACTACACGTTTAATTTATTAGTTATTTTTCAAAACTAAATACAGATATTATCTTTCCCGAAACATTTGTAAAATATAACATAATTGATACCCAAACTAAAACTGTAATATTCTTTTTTAAGTCAATAAATAAAAATAATACCCTTGATTGTTATCCTTATCATAGATACAGTATGTTAATTTATTTGTTTACGTTATTTACCTTTACATTTTAAAACAGAAACTCAGAGATGATATCTGAAAAACCACAGAGAAGAAGTGAAAAGCATTTTTTTATTGACATATGATAAGTAATCATGTTGGTGTTATTTCTATCACAACTGAATTTTTACTTTAGATACTTATTTCCTTCACTTCCGAGTTACACGAGAGCAATACGAAATATTATTTTATTCTAAAACACATCTCCCAAATATTGGCGATTAATATTCTTATTCTGTAACCAAAAAGAACATATTATCAAAAAGTGAATTTACCTGAAGTTAAAAAACTGAATTCGTTTACAATTTATTGATACCCGTTTCAGATCAGTTTTCTATTTCAGAAAGTGATGTATATACTATAAGTATTGAATTGAAGTAGAACAGTTTGTAAACTCGTATGATGAAATGAGGTTTTCGAGACGTCTCATAACATGATGATGGGATTCAACTTGAGACAGAAGATAATGTTGAAGAGAAGATGAGAAACTGTATGCTAAACTGTACATGTATGAGGGAAGAGAAAGATGAATTGGCAGGATAAGATATGAGACTCACAGTAAAACTACAGAGGTGTATCTCTTACAAGAAATATGAAAGATAACTTCAGGGGATAATATGTTCTATATCTCAAAATGTGCATCTTGTTAGGTTGACGTATGTTGCTAGTTCACAGCATGACATGAATTATTGTAATCGTATCAATAATATTATCATTTCAAAAAGAAAACATAGCCGTTTAATGTCATAATAATTATATTATTAATTAATCAAGCTGAATGATTCTGAAGTGTGTTAAAGTGTAATACTTCTACAGACTTCCTTAATCTATAATTGTTCCTCGTAAATATCAATCAATATCTGATTTTATGAAACTACTCCAATTAAGTCTCAGTAAATTAATCATTTCAAAAACGTAATCCACCTTATACTGTAATATTCAATCGACAAATCTAAAAGTTGCATTTCAAGGTTACAGGAAGAAAAATCTGCCTGCAGAAAACGTCTTCAACTCTTGAACAAAAGTTTGTGTGTTATCCATATAGAAGCATGACACTCTAATCCAGTTATGGATTTGGTAACAATAGAAGGACTGTAAGTTTCGTTGAGAGAAACTTTTGGAAAGTTCTTCCAAGCACTTTGATAAAGAGTACACGTCATTTTGACAGCCCATCAATGGCACAAGGCTACTCAGCTGTGGGAAGTCATCTCTATATTGTGGAGGTGGATGAAGCTTTAATAGAAAATATCACACATGGGAAATCAAAAGATTTATTGCTCGTTCAGGCTCATTCATAAAAAAAGATCAGTACAAAAAACGATACAGTGTGCCGATTACTTGTTCACAGTGTTCAGTTCCCTTGTGGTACATTAGTATATTTATGTCACTTTTTGGAAATTAAGATTCGTTAGTAGTTTTGCAGTAATAAAATATCATCTCAAAATTGAAATGTATCAAGAATATAAGTAGCAGAAACACATATAGATTCTTGTTATACATGGACATATAAGGTGTTGCAGTGCTGTGTGGATATCGTATCAGGTTGTACAGTGATAGTCATTTTCAGCGAAATTATCGGATTAGCATAGACTAAAAACTTTATAAAGCTAAACAAGAGACAAAATTGAAATTATTATTCTAAATCATGTACTACACATCATATTCATATAACATAATTAAATAATTGTATTTGTGTCTCTTGCATTTGATATATCTGTTTAAAGACCAATAAATATTATTATTATTATTATTACCTGTGAACAAAAACCTCAATAAATTTGAATTCTAGAATCTAAAAAAAAAAAAAAAATCTGGGCACACAGTGTAATTTATATTCCAGAAATTAATAACGATATTGTTTTCAATTGACCATATTTTCTTTACTTTCATGTTCTCTTTCCAGACCTCATGATATTTGATATGCCATCAGTAAACTAATATCATCATACACATGCGAATTTGTAGGTATCAACACATACAGGGGATTGTATTTTAGAATTCTATTATCGCATAGTTTAAAATTCTTTTATATATAGGTTACTATAATATTATCAAACAATACATGCATGTTTAGAAAATTATACATAATTAAATAAATAAATTATCCATAATTAAATGAAGTTCTGAACATTCATTCATGTTTATTTACCACTAAACACATTGTACCACAAAGAAAACGAAATGACGAAAATCCACGTTTCCCACCATACAGTGTTCAACTAGTACAGTTTATTCAACTGTTAATAAAGAGTCTATTGTAATAGAGTGTCCACAAACTGAACACTCAATTACACTCATTCAACATCACAAACTTCATTAAAAGGTAGTTATTGGAACTATTGTGCTTTAATTTACATGATGCGATTGTATAACTATTTTAATAAGGAAATACTGATGGTTAAAGTTTGATACAATTTACACATCAAATGTCATATAATGCGATCACTTTAAAAACATTTTTGCGTTCATGTTTTAGTTCAAAATAAAAATAATATTTTTGCTCCATCCAAACATTTTCTGTGTTCCTTTTCCTCTAAGACATTTTAATGTCGATAAAATTTAGCAATGATATCGCATATAACAATTTCAAATGGTTAGTATTATATAATTTGAAAAATTATGGACCTTGTTTGTTGACTTTAAAGAAAGAAAAAAAATCAAAAGTGTTTGGAACTGAAAATAAAAAAACCTATTATTTACGGTATTGTACTAACTATTAATAATATTCTAAGACATATGAAACCTTTGGGGAGTTTTGTGGTGTTTACATTTTCTGTCTCGTTAATTATTACACATTTTACAGACTACAAGTTTTCCATTATAATATTTTTAAACCGCCATTAGATTAATGCAACTGATTTTAAAAATCCACAAATAAAAAATTACATACCAGTTTAATAAACTGGTAATGGCGAGAATAATAAAATTTAAAAAATATATATAATATATTGAGTTGAAATCAGAATGCACTCGCACTAAGATCCTGATTCGAATAGCAATGTTATCGCAAGTAAAAGTCGCTTGGAGGTTTCATTAACTAAATGCAAAGTTTAAAATAACTTTGATATGAATGTATGAATCCCCGAGGTTTCTTTATAATGTTGAAAGAAGAAGTAAAAGTATTAATATTATTTCTTTCTGCTCTCACATAGAAGATACCTTTTGTTATCATTTCTACAATTTACATTTTGTTCTGAGGTATATCACTCGAGAAAATATAGAATAAGATTTCTCTTCACGAAGGACATACTGAAATTAGGGTTAACAACGTACTGTCTTTAGATATTTTGTGATTGTCTGGGAGTTTATATATATATATTTATAACTGTTATGTCAGAGAATATGCACAGTGCCACTGAAATGTAAGTGTGCAATTATGTACATTAAGATTATAAGATTATAAAAACGATTTTTTCCCCTAAATTTGGGTAATTTTCTTATTTTCAAAAGAATTTCCATAGTAAAGTTATAAAAACAAATATATTGAAGTGGTTGCGTTCATTGAGAGCAGATAACATGTACGATTTATGAATCCTTCATGACTGGTGGCATTTTGTGACTCAACATTTTATGCTGCATGTACTTTCTAAGCAAGGTCTGAAGGTAGTATTTTGTGAAATCCCGAATTATAAATCGTTGTTCCACCTACTGTGACTAAATGTGCTTAAGTGATTCACACAATATGCCAAGTTTTTGTGCTTATTTTTATAAGAAAATATATTTTGCTTTTGCAAGATATAGACGATATTTTCGTTAGAAATTGTCATTTTTTACTCACTCCATAACAATTTTGTGAAAGAATGTAAATAACACCGTCAGTATTAAAGCATCAAAATATGAAAGTAAATGATAATATTTATATGATGATATTCCGGAAGATAAAAGAAAAAACTTTTTCCCGATGTTCCCGAAGTTGTCATGCTGACAGTAGGATAACCCTATACTGTATGTACTTTGTAATACATAAGATATAATACATTAGCTGTATAGGGATTATAGTTTCATTTGGAAGAAGAGATTTTAGAAATGAAATGTATTATACTGAAGGATTACATTGTGGGTACGAATGCAAATATACTTTACTTAAAATAGAAATAGAAATATTCTTTCTGAGAGAAATAGATTCATATGTGTTTATCATTTTTTAGCTTATACGTTTATCATATTTTTAGCCCATAGCTTTTATTATCAAGACATTATTTAATGTCTTGATAAAAGCTAAGGGTCTTCACTGAAATATTGACAATATTCTGTATTTTCATTGTGGATTTGCAACGTATAAGCTAAAAAAATGATAGAAATAGAAATGCTTATCAGTTATAGCTTTTATACGAATTGATACAAATACTTCTATTGAGCGCACCATAATTATGAAGATGATGGTACCAGTACGTCTGATAGATTGGCAGGTCATCCTCGTTTAACAAATAAATTATGTCAATACACCACGAAGTGACCTAAACAACTAACGTCTAACAAACAAAGATACAACAAGAAAAAGTTACAAATTACCGTTTATATGCATTACATGATATTTAGAGTCGATATATACGATAACTACTATCCTCAATTTCTATTATGAAAGTGGTTTCTTAGTTTAATGTTATTGCAACTATAATAGTAATTTGTCAATATACAGTATACAGCAGTACATTATGTATAATATTTATATTTGTAACACTGACTTTCTGCTGTAATACTTTTTCTGAGATGATTTTTCTGTAATAAGATTCTGAGATTTGATTAATTTTTAGTTGTACTTTTCTGAACTTTCAAATACTCTTCCACCTGAACTTCATTTTTGATAAATTGTTCAGAACTGTTAAAACGTTACCACTAGAACAAATCAAAATCGCCGTTCAATTTTTAATGCTGATGCCTATATACATGTACTGATGTACAAACAGGAATTTCGGCAATACGTAGCTCTGAATTCATCATATCAATCAGCAAATTGAGAAACTATATCGTATAAACTGTTTTATAATTTTTGTTCGTTGGTCATAATACAAAACACATTTCAATAAAGCTGTTTCATAAAATTCTATCCACTTTGATATTTCATCTAGAAGGTGGCAGTACTGATACTGTCGCCAGCACCATCTACCGTACAAACCTACAACTACTATCAATATCAATCTGAAAAACTGTTCTCCCCGTAACTCATGGTATCAGTTACCTAATCAATATGTTCATTTAATATCAGTCAGCCAATGAATAAAATTCATGAAGTGTTCATTTATAGTATCTTTTTACTCTCTTTCCTTCTTCTTCCCTTCCTTAGTTTTTTAATTTCTAAAATTTGTAAAGTGTCAAATCGCTTCTCTATTTCACGTGTTATGAAAAAATAACTATTGAAATATATGTTAGATTTATGAAGAAATAACAGACATAATTATCAGGTAATTTTGTAGTATACAAATGTTTTCTCAAAATTTTAAACATCTACAGAATAATCAGAAATAGTTATCGTTGTATTAAAGACTAAGTTTATAATTAATATTATTCCTTTGAGAAGAAACAATATGAAATCTTCTTCATTCTTTGTGACCGTTTTGTACGATTTTACGTGGAGGTTCTTCTTACCACAAAAAAGGTTACTGTAATCTAATATACAAATGAGTTTTCAGGAGTTTTGAATACGTGACTTTGTTCGTAAATCATTTTTTTCTTCTATTAATTTAAGGATTGACATAAAACATATTTTCTAATCTACAGAGTTTAAAATATTGTAGAGTCATATATTATTTATAACCTCAAACCTCATTAAATGTTATAGAATCAAATCATAAAACTCGATATTCCAGCAACTATTTAACCATACTCAAACTTTCAGTTGTAATATATTTAATAACATATTTTCTTTCAGTAATTTCATTTTTATTAACTTTCCCAGAATCACCCATCCCACAAGTAAATAAAAAAAAACATCCTTTGGTTTAAAAAAACTTTATTTAACACTTAACACACCAACTGCTACCCCAGTCCAATATTGCCAATGAAGACTAATCTTCACTTGCAAGATTGTGAAGGAGAAAATAAAAACTGAGGGAAAAATAATTTACCCCACTCCTTATTTACTCCGAAAAACTTTTTGATTTAAATTCTTTGAGTCGCAGCTTTTAGCAATACCGATAAAGCAGGAATAACATCTTTCAAAATTGCATTGGTAGAAGCAGTTTTCTTTCTGGCCGGATAGAGAGTTGGACATCCATTGATTCGTTGATATGACCCCAATTGACAGGGTTTATCTGATCGCTTGTTTTGGAATACGTGTTTCTTTAACATACATTCTGGCATGCCTGTTTTTGGACTTATTTGTAGTTGCTTGTTACGGCTTTGGCATACTGTTGGGTTACCTGGAATGAAGAAAATGTAGTTTATGTTAGTGTTCTGTGAATGTGTAAGTTGATAAAATCGTAGAAAATGCTTTCTTATAAGACATTTCTTTTTTTTAAAGTAAATATAAGAATTAGGGTAAAATAAGGTAAAAGTTTTTATACAGTAGTTTATAATGAGGAAATTTTCAATGTTTGACTGGTCTGGCTAGTAGTATATACTTCATGAATGAGACAATTGTTTCACAGTAAATGAAAACAAATCACTGATCATTCATTACGACAATCTTGATGAGAGGTATACTCCGGGCAGTGTTTCTGAGGTATTTTGATTCGTGTCGTCTTAACTGTATAGAACAATTAAATTGAATGGGCAAAGACAATTATATTAATTCGTCAAACAACTCATAAGAATATTTCATTGGGACTTCAGAAAGTTTACAGAAAATATAAATTTCTTTGACAAAAAAATCGAGATTTTCGTTATCTTTCTTAACAATTAAAAACGCAACATTTTTCATTAAATTACGGAATAATCAACCGCAAAAAGAGCAAACACTGAATGCCAGAAAAAAACATCGATTTTGTTTTTTTAACTCGAAGTCGTACCTATTCCTTACCTATTTCATGGCATTTGCCGTGAAGATAAGCCAAATTATCAAAGAAACATGGATTTCTAACACAAGTGGGATATTGTCTTCTTAATGTATCCAGTCGGATATGATATCCGTATCCACAAGGTCCACGGGAATAGGCAGGGTAACAGTGACCATCTAATGCCCAATAATAATGATTTGGTTTACAATCACAATAGGCTTCACCGTGGAGATTCAAATACAGACGCATTTCAGCACCAGGACACAATAACTCACTATCTTCCTTTCTGTAGCAAGCACCTGAAAATGAAAAAATAGAGGGAATAAGGAAAAGGATAAATACGTATACTATTGAAATTTTCAAAACTTTAATTGTGCATAAAGTAAAGGTAATCACGAAAAGGTTACTTATATTTAAATATCTCATAATAATACACATAGATATAAATGAAGCTGTTGTTGGTCTTTGTTTTAAGATATATATATATTTTTAAAGTTTTGTTGTTATTTTATCATGATCATATTTTTTCTTTTGACAAGAATAAAATCTTGCTTATTGACTTCACAGCAAATAGATAAGTTCAAGTGTCTAATCATTTTCTGGCATCGAATTTTAAACAGAAGTATTGAAAATCTAGGAAACCAAAAACGAAAAAAAAAAAAAAACGTTGATTACTTTTCTAGAATCAACATTTGTAGCTTCAGATAATACACAGTAACAAAAATTTATTTTTAAGATAGATGAAATATTTACCTTCGTATGCCATCGTTCCAGTTGAGCATTTCTTCCTTTTGCATTTGAAAGCTCTTCCACTTCTAGATAGAACCAACCATTGATTAGAGGGGCATGG
Source organism: Campodea plusiochaeta (assembly GCA_034698565.1). Taxonomy (NCBI): domain Eukaryota; kingdom Metazoa; phylum Arthropoda; class Diplura; order Rhabdura; family Campodeidae; genus Campodea; species Campodea plusiochaeta. Next base: position 7,429 of record JAQIWE010000556.1, on the reverse strand, counting down.
ACCTTTGGTAAGTGGACAATAAGTCTTCTTTGAATTCTTCCACTTTACTTCTTGTATTGGACATTTTACTGCCTTCTTCTTCTTTTTGCTTTTCAAAGGTTTCCTCTTAATCTTCTTCCTAGTCAATTCATCATTGCTATTTCCTAAATCATCTTCGTCATTTTCAGAAGCATTGTCGTTACCATCGTTTAATCCTGACCGCAAAAGGGTAAGGCCCTTGTTCGGACTAGCGCGGGAACTAGTACCTGGGCCTTCCCCTAAAAAATGACCGGACGGTGAATATTGGTATTCAGAGGGATGAAATGGTTCGTCAGGGAATACGTGAAACGGCGGAGCCGGGTCTTCTCCTAACACATAACTTACTCTTCTTTTAGGAAACCCAAATGGTCTATCGTACGGATTTCTATAGTGCATATGAGCTCTATCCAACGCTGGATAATACCCATCTGCTGGGAAGGGTACTGCAGGGTATCCCATTGGAGTGTTTGGTCTTCGCCTTCTGAATTTAGCTCCTGGATTGCCAGTTGGTTCTAGTAATTTATCGCTATCTTGGAAGTAAGGAATTTCACCTGTTGGTCGTTTCTTGGATGGTTTCCCACTTCCTTTGGAGCTGTACCTATTCTTACTGTGTTTCTTCTTATCTGATAATTTGCCATCAGCTCTTCCTAATATACTGTAAATATATTCTAATGGGTTTACACCACTAATGGCATCAACGTCTCCAATTGGTTCAGATCTTGACATTGGTCGATCATATTGTTCTTCTGAAGAATCTTCCTCTGATGAACTGCCGAGTGCGTAACGCTGAAAAATGGAAGAAAATTTCACTATTATAGCATATCGTATTGTACATTTGAATATCAAAACATTTTTTCATTATTATTATTTGAAGTTAATTTATATTTGTGTGATTATGTTTAATCTATCTGCTATATAGTATGTTGTGTGGGTAATCTTAAGGTATAAAATACGACTTACGATGACTGTAATAATCGATGTAATTAAGCTTCTGATCTATATTAAAATGAACATCTCATACGATACTAAAGCAATAAATTGTCCTGTATTATTTTGATATTCCCTATTCCTTAATGATAATGATTAACAAATTAGTGATCTTATAGAATTATAGCAAAATTTGCGAAATACAAATGTATAAAAATGTAAGAAAGATACTCATATTTGAAAAGTATGACTAATATTTTATCTCTAGTAGATAAATAGCTCTTTTTCACGCACATAATGAACGAAAGAAAGAATGTATAATGTGCAAAATGCATATTTTTTTTATTGATAAAAATATATTTCTCACCTGCTTTCCTCCACTGCTGCTACCCTGCTTATGAATATCAATTGGTACTGGATTTTCAACAGGGTGTACAACACCATCAGGTCCTTTGAAAGCAACAAGTTCTTCTTGGTCACTTTGTGGTACAATACCAATTATCTTATCACCTTCGTGTTCAAGAACTTGACCAACCTAAAAGAAGCAGAGAGTAGAATTATTATCGATAAGATTATGATTTTTATTGTTATTTGTATATATTTTTAATGATGAAAGTTATAGAATTGTTGTAAAAAAAACTGCAGTGTGTTGTGATTATCGTGTTTATACTATCTGTATACGCATAAACATTTGCATTTACACGAAATCACTTTAACTTCCAGGTATGATTTGAGTTTATAAGTAAAATTTCCTTATTAATAAATTCCTATGTTAGTAATTTTATTTACAACATTGCAATAATTAAATCTGATATTATTAAAAATATATTATATTCCAATATATTAAAGATAAAAGAATTGTTATTTTAAATAATTTTCATTATTATACAAATAAATCTCTTTAAGTTACCTTAATATCTCCTGGTCGAATAATATCTTCAACAAGTCTGAGTTGAGGTCTTCCCTTTTTGTTGTAAACGACTTCAGCAATGATTGGTGTTCCAAGCACAATACGATCTTCAGATTCTTCAACTGCTTTTTCAACAGGGAAATCACCTCTGCTTATGTATAATGGTTCACCTTCTTCAAGTACTGGTGATGAAGATTGTTTTGAGTTTGGAAGATCTAATCTGCCTCCAGACTCAAAGGATTCTTCAGAAGAATCTTCATCTTCCTGTTGAAGGGAGGGGAATATGAAACGATCATATTTTTTCTAATGTTTATTTTCGACTCTAGTTTTGAAATTGATTTCATCGAAGCTAGTTGGAATAAATACTATTTTAGCAGAAAAGAGGCATGCTTAATTTCAATCAATTTCAAGATTATACACGTCTGCATATTATCCAATCTATCATTCTACTTTTGAATCTCTAATTATAATTTTTCTGTGGTTGCAAGTGTTTTCACTTTATTTAATATAAAAGTCGTCGTTAGAACTGCATTATGTAAAAATACACAATAAGTTTCCATTCAAACTTTTGTAATTTTGTACAATACTATGATCTTGCGTTTCTATAAATAAAGACTTATATATACACAGCTAGAGAAAGTACAGTATTATTTTTGATTTAAGTTCAGAGTCTCCTGAAATTTCAACTTCGTATGATACTATACAGATTCTAAACAACAACAACAAAAAATCGTGATTCAATTTTGCCAAGGAACTACGACTTCTGAAAACATTATTTTAATTCTTCATACTGCAATACGATTTTATAAACATAAAAAACTCTTATTTTGTCGTATATAGTCACTTGATAAATCGTAAATTGACATAATAATATTCATTTGATAATCATGAAATGAACATTAGAGAATAAGCGAATAGAACTTTAATATGAACAGAAAAACTACTGTTTTATAAATGCCATCATTATATATTAATAAAAATTAAAAAAAAAATTCCTTATTTCAACCCAAAATTCTTACCTCAGAATCGCTTTCATCATCATCATCTTCAACACTATAAGAATCATCCTCTTCCTCTGATAAAACTTCTGGAGGAGGTCTTGGTCTAGGAGCTAAAGGTTTCTGTTGGGATACTGGTGGTGCTTGTTGAGGTCTGTTAGAACCACCTGATGGAATGGCTGCTGGGACTGAAGAGGCCGCTGCTGGTACAGGGACTGCTACTGAGGAACCTCCTTGAAGTGGTTGGGTTTTTAAGGTACCGTCTTGTGCAACCTGAGGATTTAAGGGATAGATAGTTGAATAGGAATGTTTTTTTAATGAACTGTTATAATTGCGAGTGGCATATCAGTATTGCAAAATTTTCAATGAATGTTATTGCTAATATAATTATATTAAATATTACGTTTCAGAGGAATTGGAGTACAAACTTTAAGCAATGTTTATTTATATTATTTTATTTCATTTTAAACATATTCTTGAGTAAAAGTATATTGTTATATACATTTTAGTATCAACTTTGCATAACTTACCGATGAGATAGCGAGTGCTCTTAAGTGAGGCAACTTAAGAGCACTCGCTATCTCCCCCAAATTATTAGCTACGTAAAAGTATCGACATTGACAATATTCAATATATAAGGATTAATGATTAATTTCAAGTTTTACTCCAAGGATATTAATTAATTTTTTAAACTTTTAAATCTCGTCAAGTATGATATATATAATTCTTAGAAGAAAAAATATTTACGAATTAGTTCTTTATCATTAAATCTCTTATCTTTTTTACTCTGATCCTTTTCTTCCAAGAATCTGATGTAAATAACCTCCTCTTCACAATTACTTTTGACTACCAATTTCTTTTAACGCAATATTATTACAAGTACGAAAATAACAAAATTAGTACAATGACAGAAGACTACACGACCACCAATAATATTTTTTCCTACTGCAATAACATTATTTCATTAGAATCTGATAATACCCTATATAATAAAACAAGTAATCACTAAAACACAAAAAAACCTCTATTGAATTCCCCGTTCCCATCTAATAAAAAAAGAACCGAACCAACCAAGAAACAAAGTAACAAAACCGAACTTTAACCCTCACAGGTTAATGAACGAACTTGCGGAACAACTTAAACCTGTTTCTAATAAACTTACAAGTGCAGGTGAAGCAGGTACTCTCTGGTTCTGAGCAGGGGGAATGAATGGCCTGGGTGGAACTTCAGGTGACCCTTCGTCAGATTCAGAAGCATCAGAATCTACACTTTCATCCTCATCGTCTTCGTCATCTTCATCTTCTTCATCAGGGGGTGGGGGTCTTGAGGGTCTCTGGGGTCTTGGTGTGGGTGCTGGGGTTGGGGCTGGGGTGCTTGGGGTTACTTTTGGTGGAGGAGGGGATGGGGTTACTACAAGGGGTTCTGGTGCTAGGGCGGCCCCGGGTTTAAATGTTCCTTCTTCTGCTGGGCTGATAAGAGCTGACGTTGGAAGGGCTGGGAGAATTCCTTGGATTGCTGGGGGAAAATATTGAAGTTTTTCTTATTGTTTTATTGATTTGACGGTTTTTTGTAGGTTTTGTTTCTTTGTTCAATTTGCTATTATTATATCAGAAATATCAAAACCTCCATGATCTTGAAATTAAATATTTTCAGTGACGGTTTTCCTAATCATTTACTGCATTTTATTTATTTGACATTTCTAAAATTTGATATAAAAAAAAGATCGAATCATCGAATTTTTTTAAATATTTTTTATAAATAATAGTTGTTAAAGTAAAATTTCATCACGTATAACTATTTTGCATATGAAGAAGCAAATCAATATATTATGGGACATTCCTGATATATAAATTTTGATGTTTCAGTAATTTCAACTAATTCAATATAATTTTTGAATTCACTATTGTGGAAAGAACTAAATAATACTAACCATCACATTAAAAAACGATGAATTCATATAGAGGTACATTATATAATAAATTCATAAGTTTTTTTCTTCTTCTTTATGAATGACATGGATTTATGTCACCAGTATTGTATTTAAATGAATACCAATATAAACGGTATTTTCTTAACAATCCAGAGATATTGTAATATGAAATAAAATCGTTTTTGTCATTTAAGAATGTGACCAAAGTTTAAAGATGAATTCTAAAATAGTTTATCACTAAAACAGATTTTTGTACAGAATTATATTTCGAGTTCAAATTAAAATGAACAATTCAATAATATATTTTCTTATTATAATCTTGCAAAATTTTAAATTCCAAATATAGACTAATAATGAGAAAATATTTAACCTGAAAAAAACTTTTTTTCAACAAACAGTAAAATAAAAATGTACAAAAATTATATAGAAATTATTTTTTATAAACAAAAACTTCATAGACTGTTGAGTAATATAAATTACCGATAGATGGATAATTTTATCTTAATTTAATTGTCGTAAATTTTACGGGTAATGATTACAAACTTGATAACACACTTTTTCACACAATTGCGTAAAAGTGCAGTTGACTTAAAAATATTAATAACATATTCTTACCTTGTCCAATATTATTTTGTGCAGGATTTAAATTATTCTGAGGTTGTGGCTGTTCTTGTGGCGATTCAGTTGCTAGAAGTGAACCACCTGGAAATTGTGGAATTGAAGGAATTGATGGAATTGAAGGTACAGAAGGTACATTTGGCACTGAAGGGAGTTCAGCTGGTACACCAGGAATAGCTGGAAGTCCAGGTAATCCTGGTATAGGACTTTCTGGCATCATTGGTTTTTCCGTCATAGGTTTCATCATATCAGGTTGAGCCATAGGCGGTTTTGATTCTGGCATCATCATACCATCTTCTTTGTGGACACCGCTTGGTGGCATCGTCATTGGTGGAGCTGGTGGTGCCTCCGACGCTGTGTCCGTTCGGGCTTTCAGTGGCGGAACAACCCGCATACCCGGGGCTAATTTCCATACGGGGCTTGCATTAGTAGTTAAGAGGAATGTTAAAAGCACCGCAAACACTTGGGTGCCTAACATTGTCGAGCGACACTAGGCTTAGCGCCGTCTCCCGAAAACACTTGTGCCTCGGTCACTACTCTGAAGACAACTACACGTTTGAACTCGGCAAGACTTTTAATTTCAGGAACGAATGAGATTTTCCAGGAGGAGGAGGTGGGGGGGGGGGAGTCGTTTCCCATTCCCTTACACCAAAAAACATGTCATGCCACAACTGAAAAGAACAACAAAAAGATACTTAATAACATTCTTTAATTAATGCTTAATAAGAGGTCTAATTGACACATATTTTGACCCAATATTACGTAAAGTATTTGTTTGTTTGTTATTCTGATTGATAAATGGAAATGAATTATTGAATTGTTTAATAAAAGTATGTATAAGAACGTGAGGTGAATGGCCGTGACTAGCCTCTCAATGCCCTTAGGGTTGAAGTTCTTTCAATTTTTTACCTCCGTATGTATAAACTCACTTAATGGGCCGGTTATTTCGTTTTCATGATACTTTCCTTACAATGTTATAAAATACACAAATTTTGTAATACATTATATATTACACCATTGTCTACATATATCGTAAATATTCTTAACTCCGAATATAAAATAACCTTCATGTGAAATAAATTAACAGTGTACTGCGTTTTGGCAATAATAGCAATATTATTTTAAACTCAATCCATTCTCTATAAAATATTTCGTTAATTATTATTTTCCAAATTTTTTTATCATTAGTTAATTATTAGTAATTATATAGATCAGAAGTTCATCATGCTTTACTAACGATATAGATCACTGTTACAAATACTATTAATTACAATAATTAAACATAGGATTAACACCGTCCCTTTATTTGATATTAATACAATTTTATACAAATCTTTCAGAGGAAAAAAATGTAAATAACGGATACTTACAATATTTATGAATATATTTCTTTTGTAAACATGAATTAATTAACGCATCTCATGCTATTGACACGAAACACTTTTGTTCAACGAAAAAAATACGAACAGTGCTTTTGTTTATTTCATTTTTACAAATAAATGTAAAAAGTGTTGATGCCCTCCATTTATTTTGTATTTAATATATCTAAGAAAACTATATAAAGATTTATTACAAGAAAAAACATATTCCTGTTAATTAAATTACTTCTGGAAATTATTAACGTAATTGAAATAATTTTGGTTGTGCAAATTAGTTATTGGAAATTAGATGTATTAGGTGCACTTGTATATAAGTGCAGCAGAAGCACTGTGATGAAAAATATCAGCCCGTTTACGTATCCGGATATTTTTAAATATATTATTTGAACTTCAATTTCATTGTTACATCTGAGAGACATGGATTCAATACTATCCAAATTTGCTTGTGTTACGATTGGTATATCCATAAATAAAACAAAAATATTTGTCAATATTTCAGCGAAGATCCTTTACTTTTACTTTTATCAAGACAGTATAAATTTTTTGTCAAGACGGTATAAAATTTTATACTTTCTTGATAAAAGTGAAAGATCTTCGCTGAAATATTGACAAAGATTTTGTTTCATTTATGGATTTACCAATCGTAACA
>JAQIWE010000555.1:0-21221 GCA_034698565.1 Campodea plusiochaeta | reverse complement strand
CACAAAGACAACTTCTGTAAGTTTTTTATTGCTCGAAACTTAAGTTAGTGATTAGATCTATTCTATTACAGAAATGCTGTTTGAGAAAGGTTGCTGTATCAACGAAAAGATATTTCAGAAATTCAGTTTTTTGGTCCTTCTCGATAACAACAGGAAAGAGAGGACACAGTTATAACTAGTTTAAAAATCGTAACAAACTTTATAAACACATGTTAATAATAGAATATCTTTACTTTCCATTGTTGTTTTCCACAATCATTCAAACTGCCCCCCTGTCACTTGTAACAAACACTTGTAAGTCCCTTTTAGCAACTTAAGGTCACATTAATGTGACTTAAACATTGAAGTGTAACAAGAAGCCGACCTTATTTTGTCATTATGATTAAGCGTTGGACAAAAACGGTCGTGTCAATTAGCCACAAAAGATACGTCTTGCTGACCAAGACGTTCTTTTGGAAACTCACAGTTGGGGGTCTTCCTTTTTGTAACTTCTAGCTTGTCCCATTCAAGTCAAAAGATCTTTAGTGGTAAAGAATTTGAAACGGTGTAATTTTCAGGGCTTTGTGGGAATTGGTGTGAAATTGCTGGTTAGAAGTGGGGTTGATTTCGAAGAATTGTATTTTTATAGTGGTGGTTTCATTTTCTGTGTGGGCCATTGGCAAGATAATTAGAGTTTTTATCCATTTCAGAAATCAAAGTTCCGTTTTTCTTTGTTTTTTTATGTTATTTATTTCGAAGATGTTGAGTTTTTAAGTAAAGCATGTGAATCATTATTTATATTACAGAAATGCAACATTACATTATGATACAAAAAATTCCATACACCAAAAGACTAAAAAGGAGAGTCTTTTTGTGTAAAGTATAATTTTTACAAATTATGCTGTATTTTATAAAAATTGAATAATTCTTATAAAAAGGTTGGTGTGTGAAAAGAAACTTCAAATTGATAAATATTATTGAAATACTATAAGCTTATTGTTATTCGTTTATCACGCTTGTTTTCTAAACGGAAATAAAAGAAAAAAATTGAAAATTATCCCCAGGTAAAATTATATAGTTTATTTTTGAAATACTAAAATTAATAGTTATGAATTTTCACTCTGCACACAATGTATATTTTACATACAATATAAAAAAATGAAGCACGCCATCGACGCGTTAATATTATAATTAAAAGGCTGTAATATTGCGGTTTATTACATAATTAATTTATTCAGTTATTGGGAATCTTGTATAGGGCCTCTTTATTTCACAAGTATTCGCAATAAAGTTAGAAAACCAATAATTGTCGAAATTCCAATGTTTCCAAGCTTTTAAAACAAGTTATAATTTGAATAATAAGCGCCCTCTAGGGGTGATCAATTGTCAGTGAGTTTTAGAATTCCAGTTTGTGATTTTTCAAAACAAGTATAATTAAAAACATGAAATATAGACGCTAATTATTGGCGATTAAGCGAAATTACTCAACTTGAATTTGAATTGATAAATTATGAATAAGTACTTAACGGGAAACATTATTTTATTGTGTAAATATTGCCGAGACTTTGGTGATAAATCGAAAGTTGTAAGGTACTACTCGAATACGATGGGGATGGAGAAATTTGATATAAAATTACATCCTTTAATTTATTTACTGTGTTTCTGAGCGCTATTTGTATAAATAACTGAAGAATATTGCATAATCAGATCATTTGTTTGTTAGATACATTCTGAACCCTGAGTTTTTTTTTTTTTTTTTCCAAATGCTATTTATTCCATACAAAACATAATTTCTCAAAATAACTGTTATTAAAGAGTAAATAACTGAACATTCCTTTTTTTTCCTTTTTAGTTTGTTAGTTACATTCTGAACCCTGAGACCTGCTTGGCGCTGTACTCTTATATAGTCTCATTATCTCAAGGGGTAATTCAACATAAGATAATTTGGTTAACCTTCCATTTTTTTCATTTCATATTTTATTGTCACAATTATACATTTTAGGTATCTATAGCATAACACTGAAATAATATAGTACAAACAATCACAAATTATGCAAATACAAAAATATTTATTACCTAATTGCAATTATATTAATAAGTAATATTTTCCTTCGTTACTTTTAGGTCCAGAACTTCCTGGATTTCTCCTTCAACCATTCCGAAAACCGAAAAGGATTCGAACAGCTTTCAGTCCGAGTCAACTCCTCAAACTCGAGCACGCATTCGAGAAAAATCACTATGTCGTTGGAGCCGAAAGAAAACAACTCGCACAAGTCCTATCGCTAACAGAAACACAGGTAAGAAAAGAAAACATTCGAATCCAGAGGGATATGGAACAAAAAATATTCTTGTTTAATTTGTTTCCATGAAGAAATCTGACTACTTTTGGTTTTCAAATATATTGAGGAAATGATATACAATGTCAACCATTTGGCAGTATCGGCACTCCCAACGAATTTATATTCGATGCCGCGAACTCGCTATTGCCGGTAACATTCGAGATTACCACTTTTCAAGAAAAATCATTCTTTCTTATTTGTTCATTTAAAATAACTTCAACAATGTTTTAAGAGTTTCTTTATGTAGCTTTGATATAAAGGTAATATAAATGTTTCATTTTTCGATTCCTTTGAGTGAATGTATACAAACATATTATTTGGAATCGAACGCTCCTCACAAGCTCGTAATTTTCTGTGTTTCACTGCTGGGCTATCAGTCATATGAGTTGTATGTTTTATTATTATTATTTATTTTGATAATCTTAAAAATGCCTCACAGTTCTGGGGTTCTGACTGAACAGGACATTTTGAGGTGAAATTTGATTCTAAACAATATAAAATCTGAATATAACACCACATCACATTAAACACCGGTTACAATTACCATGATATTCAGTTACTCCTACTTGATTTACAAAACCGATACGTAAACATATAAATTAAAGTATCACTCGACAATGACTTTATACTACAAAACAACAAAAAGGCCTCGCGTTCCTTTCTTGTTCAATTAATAGCAGAGCTAGTTAGGGAGAATAATGGATAGCCTGTCCAGGAACCAGTCTTTAACTGTCAACCGAAGGAAAAAATTCACCCCCACCTCAGTTATAATCAGATTGATGAAGATTGTAGTAGATATATCAGAAAAGAGTACTAAACAAGAGTATTGACTGTAATAATAAATATCAAGTATCACTTTAGGGTACAACTGAATCTGTTGTATGTTTGCTGGAATTGCAGAAAAGAGTTTAGTAATATTTTTTCTCTGCTCCTTTATAAACCGTATCTCTTTTTCTAACCATTCCTTGATTCCTGTAGGAATAACTTGTAAGAAAATCTGTAGCATTTTACACCTTCATTGCTTCATAAAACTAATATTATTAATTTGTTAACTATAAAATCTAAAAATACTATTCGAAAATACATCAGTGTCACTTTCTCAGTGAAAACCTTTTGGAAACGGTATTTTAATAAGAGTAACAACTATCATCCTGGTTCAGGTCGGCGCTGTACCGGAAAGTCTGCGGAATAAATGAAATGCATTTTATAATGAAAGTATGGAACTGATTTACTTCTTTGAATTCAAATTATAACAGAATCTCGTGATATAATAATGTATCTGAAAAGTACTAAACATCTAAAAAAACACAAACTCTGACTATACATCTAGTACTCTCTTAAGACTGCTGGTCTCCCCCCTCTTCTCTTTCCTTCTGTCAAGTTTATCACTTGATAGTGCGGAGGAAGTATTGTTACTTTATATCTCCCTAACTGATTTTATATTGTCATACACTAAATGAAAGGTTTATTATACGGGTTTATATATTATAGGGGTTATGATGCTACTTTAGAATGGAAGTAATTGAGACAGAATTAGAAAGAGGAGGAAATAAATGTAGTCAAAGTTCAGAGAGATGATTTTTTCGATAATGGTGAATTCGAAAGCTTTGAAATATTAGGAGAAATACCATACTTTATTGCAGTCAATATTGAACGTGTATCTTCTACACTGACGACATTTAAACTTCGATATCGACGCACCAAAAAATACTGTAAACTACTTTAATGTAGATTAATGTTGGATGAGTTATTAGTTTACTTTGTGCTTATATCAAAGCACGATTTTTAAATATATTTTTACTTTACATCCGTTACCAATCGTAACTGAAAAATGACTATGTCTTATCAGAATTATCAGACATAAATTTACATAATTTCTTCCAAAATTATTAATTATAAACTTATTAGATCCTGACATATGTCATTATTAATCTGAAAGCCGTATATTACTGAGTTCCTTCAATCTTTCTTGAAATCTCCCTTTTGGTAATATAATTATATTAAAAATAATGAAAGTAAGAAAACATTAATTTAATCAATTTCAACACATAATTATCCGACACGGTTTGTTATTGCGTACCAGTTGGCCAACTGACGTTAAAATGAAATTTATGGGACTAATGATTGTTCCCAGCTTAACACGTATCTCATATAAAAACACCAGAAACAACATATGTATACTTATAATATACCTTCAGATAAATAACGATGAGTATTTTTTATTCTTTCTAATATGCGGGCGTACTAATAGGGTATCATTATTTATGTCTAGACTTAATATGAAAAGGACTGTTTTATTATAAAAATTATGACGGTCTTGTTATAAAAATTATATATATATCTCGGGTTACAATACACTGTAGGGATTTTTAGTGTTATTATATTAGGGTTTAAAGGAAAAGATATGTTTCTTATGTAATTATATCAGTTTGGTTTTAGGTTCAGGGGGTTACAAAACTAAAATATAGGCAGAATATTTTCGATGAGAATAAATCTGAAAATCTGAATGAAAATATTTTATGGGTCAGTTACTTTTAACATATAATGCAACAGCGTTCAGCAATTTTCTTCATTTTAAGAACGTATAATAATAAATCGTGGATGAAATTGAAATCTATTGATGTATATAAACTCACAAGGTACAGGATATAGCGTATATACTTTTAAGGAACTTCTAATTATGCATTCTTGTTGTTTTAGAAAACATGCGTGTTCTTACTTCCTAAATTATTATTACGCAATATTTTAGTACTTCAGGTTCAAACACAACACATCTGTTACTTATTTTACAGCAAGAGATAAAAGACTAAATATGTCAAGTAAAAGATGTGATGCTGCTATAATACACAAACGTCACTTGATTTTCTCTGATTGTTCGAGAAGAGGATTTTGTCATTAAGTTTTGGGTGTTTGTTTGAAATTTTGGATAAGCTGTTGATCAGATGAAAAATTCATATCTTTCAAAAATCGGTACATTTTCTATTGTTCCTGAAGCAACCATTGCTTTCAGAATCTCTCTTTCAGTTACTATGGTTACAAATCTCTGTTTCCCCTCTTTATCTATCACCGCTCCCCATTGGCTGAAAACTCATTTATAATGTATAATACCCAGTTGTGCAATTGGTCGCAAAAAGGGGGATCGCATTGAATTAATTATAACAAAATGAGGGCGATTTTCGTTTGTGTAGTATGTACTTATATCAACAGACTGATACACTTCGGTTATAATTTGCTGTGATTATAGGGTTCTTTAATTTTTAAAGACATTTTAACATTACTTTTTCTGATCATACTGTAATTAAGCGATGACTAATGCTCCGGTAAACATTTTTTTTAAAAGTGGATGGTTTAAAAAAAAATCAATATTTGGGTGGTCTGGTCTCTAAATTACTACATAACAAATCGGGAACATTTGGAGGGAAATTAAGCAAGATAGTTTGAAGATAATAACAGTGTTGAGGTTTATTAATATAAATGATTTTCTGTATAATATCATAGGGGTAGGTAAAATGGCTACTGCGAAAGAAATCCCGCATAGCTCGCGTCAAACGCGAAGAACATAAATGTCAGTCAAATGTTCGCGCCTACATCACGGATTTGTACTGAACTCTGTATAATGTTATGGTGATTATAATTTGTAATTACGATTAGGGGTGGTATTAAATAAAAGCAGTAATAGCTTAAGATGTGATAATAATTTAATTGAAGGTTTCCGATTCTCTCATCTTCAAATTTATAATTTAGAGCTTTCTTCATATATTTAACAATATACTGCAATTACTTTGAGTACTTAAAAATAAAATTATATTTATTTGCACTATAATAATAACGATACTATTTTTGTTGTGATTTTCCTCAACACTGTAAATATAAGTTTGACATTGATAAAAAATCAGTCACATGAAAATTAAATTAAATTCATTATATAAGTAATACCTTTACATTTTTTTTACAAATGTGGTGTCTTTAATAAATTTTGTTCCTAAATTGATGGTATAGTTTGCTAATTTGGCATTTTCTAAACTTATAGTGCTTCCAATATATTACGGACCTAACTGGTTATGTCTTCAAACTGTTTTGACAAGTAAACCCATTGTTGCCCACTTATTTGGGTGGATCAAATTGGGTATTTTCTATACAATTCGTAAGTTGGTCAAAGAAAACAAATAAGTTAACAAGGATTATCAATTGTTGGAATATCAGAAACACCCTTGATGGGTTAAACCTTAAACGGTTTAGGTTCGTAAAATTTTGGATAAAGTATACATCAGACGTATTGAAAGGTTCCGGAATCAGAATATGATTTAATACAGCATTAAGTACTGCATAGCTAATAAACCAACAAATTTTTAAAATCATAAATTATTTCATCGGTACAAAATAATGACAGTGACTGCAACATTAGTATTTACTGTAATAGATCTAAGTAAAATATTGTATAGCTCATTTATTGTCAGTTGTTCCAAGTTTATCAAGGCTATCAGTAACAATTTATTGACAACATTTGTTCAATTTTAATAATGATATATATTTATAACTAAAAATGTCAAGTATATAATAATAGTATACCAATTGTGTCTGAATGTAGTTCGGTACAGCAAAAAACAGCTCATATGTCTGTTTTATACAAATTAATAAAACAGATAAAATAAATAAACAGTTGTTCAATATTGGTAATAATGAATAAGGATTTTTGCAAATAAACAATGAACATTAACATATTCAGAAATAGTAACGTCAAGCGGTTTTTTTAATCTGTGGCCATAATAGTCGTGAGTTATCAATCATTTTCAGTCATTGGAAAATACTATACTGTGACATATGTCATTATCGAAATTTGAACACATGTCAATGCTATTATCACGATTATTGTAATAACCATCATATTATATTTGACGTGTTATAATCGAGTATATGATACCGAAATACGACATTAAAATGTATCACTTATGATTACAATTATATGTGTAACATGGATGGGTAATACAAAATTTAGTTCATCATGCATATTTTACATTTTATCAATTAAACTTTTATCCAGTTACCGACTTTCTGCTTGCGAGAAACATATTGCAGTAAATATTTAATTTCATTAGCATATTATTTCTAATGATTCATAATTGTTATATACATTAACAGCTTTTATTGAAAAATGAAAAAGTTTACTGGTGAGCAACGGAGGTTATTACAATATGGAATCATCAAAGTTCTTAAAAATTTATGATAGCTTAAAAATTACCTTCTTCTACAAAGGGGCACGAAATTATGGAAATTATACAAAATAGCGTATAATTATAATTTTTTCAAAATTACTTTTTTTTTTATTGGACATCGAATTGGAGTTGGGTAGCAGCGACACGATGAAGATGTTCTTTTGAATATTTGACATTTGTTGTAACAGCATAATTTAGAGGAATTAATTTAATTGGGTTTAAAAAAAATGAGAGAAAATTTTGCCGTGTAGTTGCAAGTTGGATATGCAAAAGTCAGTTTTGGAAACAGAAACTACAAAATTAATCTTTAACCAAGCAGTGGTACATTTGTATAATTTTCTAATTACTTACTAAAGTGATTTTTTGTCTGAAGTAAAGAAACAGTACTCAATTACTTTTTCCCATTGTACTGACTAATATATTTCAAAGTTAAACAAATCATATTAGTTAGTATTTCCATTAAACTTCAAATTCATGTAACATTTGCCGACCAGCATGATTTGTGTCACGTGGGAACTTTCCGCGCCATCTTATTTTTCTCAGAATAAAAAAAAACATTTTGTAACCCACTATACAAATAATATCTCAATACACAAAAGCGTTGAATATATGGACCCCCCGCTTACCATATACAGCTTCTAGATATATATAAAAGGGGAGAGACGAAAAAACTCGGGGTTGATAAATTAGCCTGCCTAAGAACGAATCTGTGATGAGCCGTAAATCCTACTTTTTAACCCCGCTCCTAGATGACTCTGACAACAATTTCCTTTTTCGTCCCTTGGATTAATGACGTTAATGGTTAAACTTTAAGATAAATAACTCAAGTTTTTCCAATTATCACTTGGGAACCTTTTATGAAAGCAAACATCTTGAAAATAGAGTTTATTAAGATGTGATCTTGTATCAATATGGACAAATGAAAAGAGGAAGGGTGTTTGATGGCGTTCTTTGTTTGTGCTGGTTATAGAAAGCGTACGGAATTTAAGCAGATATTTTGGAGTATGGAATTTGGTTGTGTTTTATAAATAATTCAACTATTCTACTTCATCTTTGATTTTTATTATGACTATAGAAAAAGCTATGAGGAACAATAATAACGTATTATTCATATCATGTATGTTTTGTAATGATGCTATCTACTTAAGACTTGTTACTGAAAACAAAGTTTTCACCAGTCTGTTAGTTTTTACCTCATCGCAGAGAAATAAGGAAAACATAAATTTACATAATTGTTATTACTGTCCATTAAAACGGTTTAATATGTATTTATGTGAATTATACCAGAAAGAAACAGAGATTTTCAAAGTATTAGCCCCGTTAAAAATTACATTTTTCAACTCATTTGTACCGTGCCACCTGCCCCAAATTCCCGGAGATTTAGAGAGAGAAACTCGATTGGAGAGAGGAAGATCTCATGTAATGCAAAAAAATATATGTTAACAAAGGTTTGTTGTAAGAAACAAGTTAAATTTTGGGCATATCACCCATCAATTATATTACACTGCTTTCAATTCCTATTGAAATTTTCAGAACGAAAACTATAATTTTTGTAAATTTAGCGCCAAAGATGTGATCTTTAACACAGAATTTCTACATTTGGGGCAGGTGGCACGCTACTTAGATTTTCAAAAAAATGAACTGTTGGTGTCTTCAGTGATTTCAGCATCGCATTTCCTTCATTGTATACTGTACTAGTAGAAGAATAGTTTCTAATCCTTTAATTTTTTTTCTATTTGAGAATTTACTTCTCGCTTACTTCTGAATCTCATTCAGCGATATTCAAGCATTGCTTTCTCTGTCACTTTACAAATCACAATATGTTTTTATTTATCTTCATCATAGAGAAGTGAGGTGAACGCATTAGTAAAACATAATTTAAACAATATCTCAAAAAAGTTCTCAGTTTCTAACTTTCTTCCATTATGCCTCCTCCTCGTGCACATTCAACTCTGTCCCCATCTACTTGTGAGAGTGAGCAAACATTGAGAATGAAACTATTATCCTTTTAGTTCTCTCCCTATCGCTATTAGCTGAGAGTATTTGAGCCAATAACATCAAGCCTATCCTAGTCACGCTCAATAAAGCGCTGCAGCTCTTTTCTTCTCTCTTCTGATGCATTAAGCTCACAGTATAGAAAACGTGGTGGGGAGGAAGACAATTATTACAAATAATATAGAATTTTTACAGTTAACAATATTTGAAAGATTAACTTCCCAAATTAATTCCCTCCTTAAAAATTTAATAACTTATAAGAATGATAAAGGAACCCTCGTTTTCCGTAATGTGAATGTATAATATTTATTTTTCCAAAATGTTTTGAATAAAAATCTATTCGTCAAAGGACAAATACTGTACATACAGAAGTTGTTATTTGCATTACATTACATCAGAAAATGAAATTACCTTTTGGTGTGAACTATATCTCATATTATTTGTGAAAATTGAAAAAAAAAAGAAAAAAAAGATTTAAACTACGGTACGTAAAAACGATTTTTCTTGTCTCTTTCCAATAAGTAATTTCAATAATATCCCATGAATTAAATAGATTTTATAATCAACATCATTGTCAATGTTACAGAATTAATTAAAATATAAAATATTACAGAATGAGAATTTATTACTTATCTTTACTTGAACGTGTTAGCATTTTTTATTTGAAAGTGTAAATTAATGTGAATTAATTCATATACACAGACATAATGCAATAATAATTATTATCCTAAATCAAATTTTTATTCTGACTTTGTGCCCATCTAATTCTCTTCTTTTATGTAACCCCCTATACTCCTTTCTATTTGCTCTCTGAAATACGATCGTGCCGGTAGTCGTAGCTACTAGGCTTTAGACCGGAAGTTCATCGGTTGCCAAATTGCTCATCTTCCGTTTCTCATCGTTATCAATCGATAATATCATCATCAGTGGTGTGGGTACCGACCAAATATTCTGGGGAGATCATATAAGAAATCTACACCTATAAGAAATATGTGTGATATTAATTATAAGCTATATTCCCTATATATCTGTTTTAATTGATTCTCTGTTTGGAAGTTTTTTTTATTACCAACCTTTTAGCTGGTTTCGACGACCAGAGCAGTTGTTGTAAATCCTAACAATTTTTCTATTTCCAAAATGTTGAATATATAAGGAATCTTTGGAAATTTTCTGGAGATCGAAATACTGATTTAACCATGATCGAGATTCAGACATCAATTTTCAATCATTCTGAAATATTTTTTGCAAGTTAATGACTTTACGTTTATACCAGTAATACATTATTAAAATTATATTTCTGTTAATATAGAAATATTTTATTTGGAAAGAAAATTAACGACAAAAGTAGCATTTATTTATTCTCTGTTACAATAGTCACATTTATATTGAAAAAAAAAGAAGAATTTTATTTAAAAAAGAAAAAAAAAATCGGAATAGAGATTAGACTGTTCGAAACCCCCAGCCCCATTCGACGCCCCTGATGATCATAATATCCACCATCTTCTAATATACTATATCATATTCTTTTTCTGCTTTATTTCTAAGGGATTTTATTACTTTGTTATTGTTACATTATAGGGCCTATTATGGATGTTATAAATTGCTAGCTTTTCTATATGATAGTGAATTATGTCATCTGTTATATGGTGCATTAAAGTTAAAATGGAGGTCGGTAAATTTTGTTTAGGACTGTGTGCTTTTATAGAGCAAGTAGTTGGTTGTTAGTGACAGAAGGGTACTTATTAACGGGGAATTTGGAGGTTTTATTACGACTGTTAATAGTTTATAGTTCAGGGAGAGTTTTATGGACGATTTTAATTGTTTCTTCAGTCACAGTATATAAGATAATTTATGCAGTTTTAATATTGAATTGTTCTTGGCAAAGGCAGATAGGTATTTAGAAATTTGCAAAGAAAGAGCTTGTATATACTATAAAAGAATTTTTTAACTTCAGAATTGCTGTATGATCAATAACAATAGATTAGTTTTATTTCCAAATTTCCATCCCCGAAAGTATCATTAGGCATCTGGTAACCATGATTTTGACTCCATTTATCCTCAATAATTCCGAACCGTTTATTCCCGGTCCATTTTTCTCAATTCAATATGGCGCTGTTTTAAAGGGAAACAGAAACTCGTAAATCAAATTCGAATCCAATAAGAGCAATACAGACCGACGTTTGAAATGACACATATTCCCATATTTTAACGACTCCCAACCAATTGAAAACGAAAAAAGGTCGGAGTTAATGTTTCGAAAATTATTACCCTTCAATTTTTTATATGTATTTCCAAGTCTGTTTTTTTTTACTTCCTGAAATAAGAGTGTAATGAATTGTTCTGGAATTCTTGAACATTCGTACATTCCCGTGACTGTTTATATTGGCGACAAATGCCCCCTGGCGAGAAGGTGTTGGATCCAAAATGGCGTCTTTATGTATTTTATTTACTACTGCCATTTTTATGTCTTTATATGCTTCAGTGCTTCTTGAATAGGGTTTGAAATAGGATGATTTTTTGATGGAGCGTACATGACAAAGAACTCGGTAGCAAAACTTTTATTTCCAAAGATAAAAAGAAATTGTAAGCTTGCTTTATATTCAGTGAATGTTATTTGAAGTTGAAAATAGAGTTCTTAAAAGAGCATTAAAATACTTCCACTTCTGGTTTTCTTGGTTATATCAATAAAATGCTTTTTATTATTGCTGACTCATGAAGCAGTATTTAAAATTCCATCTCTTTGGGGCGATTTAGAATCTCAAGATTATCACGGAAAAAAAATTATCTTATATAGTTGACAATATTTCACAACAAATCCGCTTGCTATAGGCCTACTGTTATAATCACTTTTTAAGTTTACACATCGTAGTGCAGAAACCAGATAATTGTGACTTTGCAACAATATAAATGATACTATTGATACAAGTTTTTATAAAGTTCTATCCGATTATACCGGTATATCTATTAATTTTCTGAGTTAATTTCTAGTATATTCAGTCCATCTTATGCTTTTGATGGAAATTACTTTTGAGGCAAAAGTAACATTGTTTTAATTTTTGAATTTCCTCTTTCCAGGTGAAAGTATGGTTCCAAAACAGACGAACAAAACACAAACGAATGCAACAAGAAGAAGAACAAAAAACGACATCTCCTTCGCCGTCGTCTGCTTCCAAGAGTACCAATCCCTCCGGAACAAATAGCAGTGTTACCAATAACTCAATAAACTCTTCCTCGATACATAAATGGAATTCTGACCATCATAACGAACTTTTAATGCAAGATGGAGTCGATATGAGTGATCTCGAAGACAGAGACGATGCGGATTCTATTAGTAGTTGTGCCGATACGTGAATTGTCGATCCGATTCGCTTTTCTTTCGGTTGTGCGTATTATTTACTGAACTTGCATTTGTTCACGTCTTTTTTTGTTTGTGATATAAGAACGACACTAAATGGATTTTAATTATAATATTCGTTTTATTTCGATTTCCAAGTAGTACTGTCCCGTTTTAAGCTGTTTGTGCCAATGATATTAAATGTTTATTTTTATTTAAAGGTGGTATAACTTAAAAACCCATTATTTTTAGCGGGAAGTTCCGATTTCCAACACAGATTAAAGGTCTCTTGAGAATCGAGTACTATAGAGGACAAAGAAAGGAAACCGGATTTGTGTGTTGGAAAATGGGACGTCATGCTGAAAAATATTACAGGATTAAAACTCAACTGTTTTGTTGTGGCAACCTGAACTACAACTGAAGTGTTAATCCGTTTTAATATTAAGTTATTAACATTTATTTAGCTTCTCAATCAGAAAAATATTAGATGATGTTTTCTTCTTAATTGAAAATATAACTATACCTCTAAATCCTTTTATTTTATATCACAAGGATACTACATTATGTACTACTCAAAACATGAAATTATACCATACGGGAAAAAAGAATAAAGTCACTTTGGAGCAGAATTTTATGAAATACGATTATGTACTGTTCTTTATTACTATTTTGCATGTTTATACCACCTTTCAAATAATTCTGGAAAGTTGAACATTTGTAAATTCAATTAAAACACGTAATAAATGTTTTTAAATTTATCTTCAATTTATATACAGAGACTGCGACGCTTTTGTTTGTAATATATGTATTGTTGTAAATAATTAAAATGTGCCAAATAATATTGCAGGCTAATTTTTTTTAAATAATTTAAAATTGTATAAATTTCAAAAACATAGTGAAAATATCCGCTATTGTATGTGTAAAACACTAATGTTGTTATTAGTATTATTTGGTTTTGTATAACAATAATTTCAGTAAAACAAACAGAAAATTACTTTATGTGCCAAAACTCTTATTTCTTTTAAACCTGCCCAGTACAACTTCAAAATATTGTTTCTCTCATTCTGCAAAATTAATAAAATTCATACATGTTCATAATTAAAATGTAAAAGTCAACAATGTTCGTATATTTGTGGTTAATGCAATAATGTGTAAAAAGTTGTTTGCAAAATCCTGTAATACAAAAATCTGTGGTGTAAATATTTGGATAAAAAATTATTTGTCCATGATGAAACAATAAATCATCAGAAAATAATAATAAATAAAGGACGAGTAATTCCAGTATTATTTTTTTTTGTTTTTCTATTGACGAAAGCATGTTCTCCTAATCGACTGCGTGAAAACACATTTGTAAAATTAATAAAAGCAGAAAATGCGGCTAGCTGAGTCAATATTGACAATAGTGTTCAATAATAGCAGTAATAACAGTAATAGATTTTTCCATTTACATGTTTTTGTTTATTTGGAATATGAGTATATAGCATTATTAAAAGAGCGTGTGTTACAAAATTGAAATGTTTATAGGAGAAAATAATGTGTTTGAGAAGGTCATATCGGTATAAGCTATATAATTATAATATTTTGCTTACATGTAAGCACTGGAAGCACATCATTAAGCAACAACTCAATGTACACAAGTCACAAGGGAATAAAAATTATTTCATTTAAATTTAGTTTAGTTCAGTTGATCTTTTTAAACCATTTTGACTTTGTATAATTAAAATAATTATAAAATATGAATTTAATGGCATAATATGGAAATGTTTTCAGCTTTCACATCTATAATGTTTAGTTTAACTTCAATATACGTACATCGAGGGGAAAATATTGCACTATAGAAGTAATACAAGATACAATTGATTTCAATAACGACTTTTGAGCATTCTATATTATACAGTATTATAGTTCATTAGCAAGAATATTAGTTAGGCGTTTTTTTATGCGTGAAATGAATTTTTTATCAATTCATTAACTGAGTTAATTAAGAACTTCTACAGTATAATATAAAAAAGAAATTTACATAGTATGTACCAGTATCATAAATTCGCAATGACATTCTGACGACATGAAAATTTACAATTCAGGAAGGCAAACTGATTACTGATAATTTTATTTAGAGAACACGTCCTTTCTGCATTCAAAATATTATACAGTGAGTCGAAGCAGAAATATAAATTCTCTTATAATGTTTTATAATGTTAATCGTAGTCGAATATAGAATGACTAAATCAAAGTGACTTGTCTATATTGCAATACAACTCCAATAGCAATCTTAAAAATAAAGTCTTTTAATAAAGATTTCAATAAAGAATGTGATCTTTAAAAATAGTTCTCCCGTGTCTATATACTCCTTCATTTTCTATTAAAAATACTTTCTGTAAAATTGTGAACTGAAATTTATGAGTTAACTGGCATCTAGAAACCTGCACGAGACGGGAAATCCCATGAGCGCCAATGCCGGGCATGGGTCGGGACGGGTCTTAAAACATTGAAATTGTGTTGGCCGAAACGGAACTGGCCGTCATTCATAATTTCGATGGGTCGGCCGGACATTTTTAAATGTATTGTCGAAAAAATAAAAATATTTATAATATCATTAATGAAATTTTCTTCTAATTTCAAACTATTGTAAGTTAATGTAGCTTATTCTTTTCAATTCTCCATTAAAATTTTAAATGATAAGTTTATTACGTGAAAAATAATAAATAAAACTTGAAAAAAAAAAATAATAATAATAATAATAATAATAAAATATATTTAAGAATATTACGAAGAAGAGTGGGCCGGGCGGGGAAATATTTCCATGCAGGTTTATTGAGGGGCTGAAAATTCATGGTCCATGCAGGTCTTTATTGGCATCAAGCAAATTTTTACTTAGTAGGCTTCGATGCTAGTCTTGTTCACATGGGCAGTGTTCCACTCAGAATTTAAATGGAGGATTACCACCTTTTTCAGTTAAACACCTTACCGTGCAGAGTAAACCAGTATACGAATCGTGGTTGATATATATTTTAATAAAAATATAATAGATTCTATTCACATTATATATATTAAAAAGAAAATAGCAAACTAAACGGTTCTGCTTAAAAAGAATACTGCATAATGAAAAGAACAAAAACGTGCAGCTGCTACTGAATGCTGGATATACAACCATTTATTATTGCAAAAAGGATTATTACATGATGCTGATGACGCTTATGCAGCATCCAGCCTAGCCAATGACAACCGACCTTTTCATTATTCTAAAGGTCCTCTTATATTATATTTATAAAGGATCATAATGCAATCTAAATCGTGATTGGTTCACGAGAAGAGATGATGGAGGTTTTTGTAAAGCATCAGTTACGAGCGACGTTGGGGTACATAATATTATAAAGATGCTTTGTTGACTATATATACTGAATACAAAGTTAAAATGGGATATAAGATCTTGATGAATGAATGTGAAATGATATTAGGAATAGCTAATGTCGGCAATGAAAAAATGAATGCAATACAACAAAAATGTTTGCTGAAATTATACCTGATATATCAAGGTATATTGAAGATTAGAGCTATTCATAACACATACTGTAGCTGAAGCAAATTAACTTGTATGCTTAAAGCACATCATCAAAATTTCAGGAAAATTTAATAAAATCTATGTTTTTTTGTATACAGCAGCAATTTAATTAAAAAAAATAATCACAGAGGCAGAGCGACATGTTTTTCATTACTGACTGTTCTCTGTCAGAATTGATGCAAACGTTTTGATGTTTTGGGGAGATACGCAAAAGAGAGTTTCACTGATTATATACTGAAAACATTTACAATGTTCTTGCATGCAGTGAAATATAATAAAAATAAAATTTATGTAACTAAATTGCTCTCAGATATATTTTAAATAATTTTGAGTGTTATCTAACGATTTTTTTACAGCAGCAGGGATCTGTCATAAATTTTAACATTGTCATTTTCTTATGAATGATAAACATGCATAAAATGTGTGAAATTCCACAAAGGTTTTCAAAATTCATCCGGCATACTATTTAAGCAGTAATTTTCCGAAGATAAATTTTCAGTGTCTTTGCTTTTTACAGATACAAAATTAATGAATTTGAACAGCTACACAAATGCACAAAAAGTACTTGATATATTTTCTGAAATAAATCAAATATATTTTGATTCGGGTTCATGATAAAAATATCAGTACTTTACATCATTTGTATCCAAGACAGTGAAAAGACAAATTCAGCTTATATTCCGAACAATTATGTATAGAGCTACAATACATAGTTTTACAGTACTAATATTCTTGGAATTAAATTTTATATATTTGTAGTTCTTTATCGTATAATCATCAGCAGAACATTCAGTTATAGGTTCCATTTTATAACAGGGACAACGGACTCTCTTCGAAACAAATATGGAAATATTATTTAATGAATGGTATGATTTGAATGAAATAGGAAAATTAACAGAAGTAATAATTAATAACACCCTTATGTCTGCTCTTTATTTTTTCTCATAGTTTCTTTTAGAACTCTGTAACATTGTGTTTGTTGGATACATTGTAAATAATGTTCTCTGATGGGCCTTATGGTATATTCCTAACGCCGTAAAACGTAATTCACAGCTCATTAAATACTAATGTATCTTATTGTTACTAGAAAACACCGGAAGTATTAAAAAGAACAAAAAAGTGAGGAAAAATTATTAGTTCCGCTTGAGAAATAACACAAAAGAAAGAGTATAGTACTGCACAAACAACAAAAATTATAATCTATTTTAATATCTATTATATTTTCGTTAAGAGTATAATTACAAATAATTAAATGTTAACAATATGCGTATAATATTATTGTTTTCCTGTATATATCATATGAAGCGTGCAGTAAAAAAAATCAATTGTTTTATTTGAAAATGGCGGATGTTTGTAATTTATTTTATTGCATTAATGATGATAAAGTAATACTAATGGTTTAATTATTTTCCTATTAGAATAGACTATGACAGTGTATTCGCGAAAGGAATAATAAGGAGAATATAATAGATCGTTAGGACTTCATTGTTTTTCATCTTCGGCGTCACAAGTGGTATCTTGCCATTGTCATATAGCTTCATTAATTAGTATTTAATTGTAAATGTAGATGTAGAAAAATATTAAATCGTGTGTTAAAAATAAATTTCTTTTTAATTCTCATTTATAGTGACATCTTTTTCAGAAAAATGCTTTGGAAACTTCAGTATCTGTCACATCATCGAACATCTATATGCTATATTATTTCATTTTCGAGTTTATATAGACAAACAGATTTTATAAACAATGTACGACCTGAGTCTGTACGTCACAAATCTCAGAATTTTATTTATTTACCATTTTATTATAAAATAATTATGAAGAATATTAATTCAATTCCCTTACCTTCTCAGAATAAGCGTGTATGATGACATCAGGTTTCAGATTCAGCAGCTGAAGCAAAAATATATTTTGGAAATCAACGATTTCAAATTTTACAAATATAGCTGTTTCGTCAAATTCCTGCTGCACCTTTACATTAAAAAAATCTAATAATTGTAATATGACATTTTAACAGAAGGAACTTGATATACCATAGTTCTAAAAAAGTGACCTTAAAACAGTATCTTGATTCCTTTAAATAGGGTGATCAACACAGCGCTGTACCCGTCCAACACTCTACAAAATCTGAAATACTTAACGGATTAATAAAAATGAGATGCCAAAATGAAGTTTGAGTATTAAATTTTATTAATATGGCGAGAAGAAAAATTGAAAAAAAAAAAAAAACTAGTATGTCCAAATTTCTTTTCTCTAATAATGAGACTTGAAAACGAAGTGAGCAGCATTTCTCTCATGTTTTCAAATTTGTATGGAATCAGAAATAATTACAGAAATAATAAAAATGAGTAACCAAAATGAAATACGAACATGAAATTTTGTTAAATTGATGAAAATATATTTTTAAAATGTTATGAAATGTGCTCAAATTGGTGATTATCTAATAAAATAACCTTTATAGCTCATTGATGCCTTTGCAACGTGGATGAAGTTTTTTTATTTTTGAAGTTAAATTGATCATAATTCATGGTAATGAACTCTAATCAAGTATAAAATATTCCACAAAATTTCAGAAAAATACCTGCGGTGTATTTTTTGGATAGCAACTTTTTCAATGTTGATAAAATTCCTACGTATGACATGAAAGCTTTTGACATGAAAGCCAATTACTGCTCAAAAAGTAGTGAATCAATTTTTTTTAATTTTGTGAAATGTTTCACATTATAATGAAGTTCTTCTCGGTTCTAAATTATTAGTTCTTTAATATCATAAATAAATATGTCATCGCCGTTGCAAATCAAAAATAGTCTTAATATTGACCGAAGGAAATAACCATCATTTTAAATAATTTTGGTAACTTTTTAATAGTAAAAATCCCGCTATAAAAAGCTTTTTTTTATTTGGGCCTCAATTTGGTTGCTTATTTTTATAAATACGTTAAGTATTTCAGATTGCATAGAGAGTTGGAAGGGTACCGCCTACCACGCTATGTTGATCACCCTGTATATAAAAATATATTACATGTTGTGCATAAATATACCACAACTTATTCCTGATTTGTACGAGATACACAATTATTCCAAAGGATTACCCAATATGCAAACTGTGTATATGCAATATTACTGTGTAATATCATTAATTTTGCAATCTGCAAACTCATGTTATTATTTTTAATAGAGAATTAGAACACAAATATTGCACGAGATTATTATGAAAAGCAATTTTTCTAAAATAAAGTAAATACAACACAAGTAATTAAACATTATAACTTCGTGTTCTCTTAAAAATCCTCACGCGTCCTGTACCATCCCATTCCACCCACAACAACAACAAAAAATTAAAAAAAAAAACAAGTCTCTATTTATTTGGTAGTCCAGCACGACTCACTATATTTTAATACAAGACAGACATCTTAATCAGCATATAAAATGATTCTTTCAATTCGAATAGACTGCAGGGGGTCAAAGATCCTTTTCCATCTGACTTAGAGGGGGGAAGGGGGAGGGGGTGAGGGTACAGCTGTGACGTCAGAGAAGAATGTGGTTAGGTTGTAATGATAGATGCCAACACGTTGAGGGATTTTTGGGGGTGTCAAGAAACAAACACTGAGAAGCTGACCAAATTAAATGGAAACTTTACTCGACAAGTCTCAAAATACGCAGGGTGATCAGCAACTTCTTTTCCAGATGTCCTGGCTGGTGATGGATGTGTTTCTTCTCCATGAATTCGAGACTATACTAAACGTTTGATTTGTAATATAAGCTCATCGGCTTAATGGATGCTGAATCTCTATATATTGTCGCCTTTTACATTTCGGAGATCGATTATTTAAGTAGTGATTGTCACACTCCTGAAGAGCTGAACGTTACCTTGCTGCTTTATGAGTATAGTTGGATGATCAGTGTCTTTATCAGATACTGAAAGTTCACATAGGGTCTGACTATGTTACTGTATTTTCAATGTATGGAATAATTATGGAGAAGTTCGAATTCTATAGTAATAATTATAAAGTCAGTGATACTGACATTACTGTGAAACAGCTGAATTGCAATTAACCCATTTACATTTCCGATATATGACACCTCTGCTCTACTTCTCCAGTTCTCCAATTTGTCGCCAAGCCGTCTAAGTGTAACTACAATGCCACACTGAAATTTTTAATCAAATAAACTTTTGAACTTCACTCTGATATATATTTCCTTGTATTCATAAACGGAAAGGGGTAACAGAGCTCACTTGAACCCATATAAACACAATTTTATTGTTTTATTACTGTATTTTCATAGAAATAACTGGAAATATTAATCGTGATGAGATTTCTAAAATTATATTTTTTAAACTACTTTTTCAAAGTTCACTATGTTTATTATACTTTATGAAAATTTAAATAGGCTGAAGTAAATGTAGTAGTTAACTCCTAGGTATGTAAAATGATTGCTTGGGTTAGCTTATACAGCATGTATTTATGATCAATCTTTCAACGATGTATAACTATATTTATGAATGAAGACTCAATCAATTTTTTGCAATCAATGCATACTTTATGAAATCTGAAGTCAACTCAATTTACTTTATGCACTACTTCTCGTATAGCACTTTACAAAACAGAAAAATAAATCAACTGAGATTTAAGATGACTTTGGAGTTTCTGGAGAACTTGGAATGTAATAGAGAATTGTTCAGATTAATTTTAAGGACTGAACTGAAGATAAACCCAACATACTGTCGAATATTCTAATCGTTTGGTAACCCTCTTCTCCTCCCATAGGTATGATGGTATTTGTTCGCCCCCTCCCCCCGTC